>VZSG01001195.1:113334-142524 GCA_013398315.1 Nothoprocta pentlandii
TTCTTAAAAGGAAGAATAAATGGCTTCATAATAACCATTAGGAAAACTACACATGACTGCATAATGGTGGAAAAGGCAAGGAAGGGAAAGTCAGCACACAGGCTAAAGGAGCTATTCCATGATTTCAAGAAAGTGGAAAATGTGTTTATGAAAGCTTTGTAATTGGATAGGGGAACAGGCCCTCATTTCCCATATATCAGGTTACACAGAAGTCAAGAAGAATCTAACTTTCTGTGACCCGGACTCCAGCATCCTTGTGAAAAAGCATTAGCACCTCCAAAAATTCTATTTAGAGTAAGTTTTCATCAACAGAAGGCCTGAACATTCAGCCCCTTTGGCTCTCTTTCACCAAACCTTAGGTAAAAATGTAGTACTTCTTGTAAGATGTAGTTTGGTGTTATTTTTACTTACAAGGAGTAGGACCTTGATGGAAATAAATGGGGCTATTTGAAGTTCAAATGATAGTTAGTGACAAAAAAACATGACAGAATTGCTACATAAATCTTTCTAAATCACTCGGTGTTACAGAAACACACTAAAAGACATGATATTACCTTCTACCTAGGGCATAAAACACCATCCAATTTCTACAGTTGTTATGAGAAGCCCCAGACAAAAATGCACTCAAGGACATCATTTTCACTGCTGTTGCTGGTACCTCCTGAGAGAGTATGGACAAGACAGCAAACACTGGTTGAAGACAAAGGTAAGGACCACAGTATCTTCAAGGAACTGGCTGGAACTGGGCAATGGGGACAAAACAGGTCTCCCCAAGTCAAAATGGGACCATAAATGGAAGCAAGTTACCAGAGTTCATCAGAAGGACACGGGAAGAGGAGCACAAGGTCTGGAAGGACCCCCAGGGATCACCAAAGGGACAGAGGGGGTGTGTGCTTGAGGGCGGGGTATGTTGTAATTAGCTCTAGGAAACTGAATGAATATGTATGATCATTCTGGGAAATTTAGTGCATATGTAGATAATAGAGAAATAAAAGCTTTGTTTAACACAACCTATGGCATGCATATTAGGAGGAGCCATACCCGCACAGCCGGCACCATAATAAAGAGAATCTGCTGCTTCCTAATACTGGTGTTATGGTTTATTCATTGGTGTTAAGGTTTATATATGTATACACATATATGTATATGTGTATATATATATATACACAAGTTCTAAACATACATACACATACACAAAGTTCTAAACTGTGTATTTGTGTCACTCTAACTGTGTGACAATTGTGGATAAGTGTTGTTCCCAGTGAGAGGAAGTAACAGATGGCAGCCTGCTAAAAAGCACATACTGTATATCAATTTATTAATTACTAAATGCAATCTGCCAGACCTTCATCAAGAGATTCTTTAGCTATTACATTTCAGAGGGATTAGAAATTCAGAGGATTAGAAATTCAAAACAAATAGTTTTAATACTAATTAACTTAGCTATATGTATTGCAAGCATGTTATTTCCTCAGACTGACAGTCTGAAATGACTGAATGCTCTAACGACCAGTACTTTTTTTTTTAGTATCAGAAGTGTTCAAGTTCAGTTTAAGCAGAAAAAAACTGTCACAGGAAGATCTATGGCAACTGAACAGCAGAGTTTAGATCCTTTCTTCAGATTAAAAAACCTACCAGCAAACGATTCATCTGATGCACAGTCATTGCAATTTTCCTGAACATATGCAAGCAGTTGTATTCACTCCTTTCATGTGTGCAAGAACCACTGGTACATACACAATCACATTAATTGTATATATATATGAGACATAGTAAACATTAATTCTGTGATTTACATCTGGAGTCATAAAACCTAACAAGAAAATGTAGAAATTACTAAGACAGTATGTTTGCTCGCTTGCTGTCTCTCTCTTCTACTTTTGCTCTTTCTTCTTTCATATTCTTTATACTTAATAGCAGTAGCATTATCTAACCTGTAGGGTACACAAGTGCTTCATGCAGTCTTGGTTCCTATTTCTGCACTGTTAGCCAAGAGTGTGAAGGCGTGGATGATTACTGTGTCTCTGCACGCCCTGGTTTTCTTGGACAGCAAGCTGAGAAAGTTGGACCAACAAGGAGCTTTGTTCTCATCAGCCCCATGCCTGGACTATCAAAGAAGAGAGCGCTGGTTGAGTGTACATACTGTGTAAGTGACCTGCTGTCTGTGTCCCTCCTGCTTTTTCTTTATCTGAGTCTCAAGCAATGCACCTCTATCCTCTATAGGATCTGAATGTTTCAAAAACTTATTTTTCTTAGCTTGTCACAGGTCTCTGATCTTGTTAATGCCCTCTTGTAACATTTTTACACTTGAATATTGAAATAACACTAACTCCAGACACAAATACATTGTGAGAATAGTATTGAGGTTTTGGACAGTGGAAAAAAAATCTATAATCTAAGCAACAATGGGTGCCATGACTCAACATACTGAACACTAGACCACTTCGTGGTTGGGGGGAGTATTATCTAATATCCAACTAAGTGACAAAGGTGCACTGCAAAAGTTTTTTTTCACTGGGTCACAGATAGGTCCAGATATTTGGAGGAAAAAAAGGTAGGATGGGGTAACATGTCAGGCAGAAATTTTAATTTCTTGAAATTTTCAATTTCTTGTTTAGAACAACTTCTCCATCTAAAATTAAGAATTAAAATCAACTTGTTTCACATGGAAAAGAACAAAATTGGGAACACATCCATTGGCCCAAAGGCACTTAGAAAAAAAAAAAAGCCAAACAAACGAAGGGCTAACACCAGTTTCTGCCAACATTTGGTAGGCCTTTAGTCAAAGAACGATGACTGGCACGACTTTGAGAAAGTGTGTGACCCAGCCAGCCTTATCCACAGCACCTGGAGTTCATGTGGGTGGTCTGACAGAGAGCAGGGAGGCAGGAGTGGGCTGGCCACAGGCCTTTCCATACTGAATAACCAGAAAAGTCTGAATAAACTTGCAGCAGTGCCAGCATCAGGAACAGTGTGGCCAGCAGGAGTGGGGAAAGGATTGTTCCCCTGTACTCGGAGCTGGTGAGGCTACACCAGAAAAATTGTGCTAAGTTTTGGGCCCCTCACTACAAGAAAGACATTGAGGTGTGTCCCAAGTCTCTTACAAGGTGCTAGAGCGTGTCCAGAGAAGGACAATGAAGCTAGTGAAGAGGCTGGAGCACAGACCTTATGAGGGGCAGCTGAGGGGGCTGGGGATATTTAGTGTGGGGAAGAAAAGGATCAGGGGAGACCTTACCACTGTCTACAACTACCTCAATAGAGGAGGTAGTAAGGTGGGGGTCAAGCTCTTCTCCAAAATACCTACCAAAAATAGGACAAGACAAAATGACCTCATGTTGCACCAGGGGTGGTTCAGGCTAGATATTAAGAAAAATTTCCACATGGAAAAAATAGTCAAGCATTGACTTGAACAGACTGCCCAAGGAAGTGATGGAGGCACCGTCCCTGGCAGTGTTCAAGAAACATGTAGTTGAGGTGTTCAGGGACATGGTTTAACAGGTATGGTGTTGAGGGGCTTACAGTTGGACTCGATGATCTCAAAGGTCTTTTCCAACCTTTATGATTCTGTGATCACAAAAAAAGCTGGAGGAGGCACCAATAGTGGTCACAGTGCCCCATTTTTACTCAATATCTCAACAGTTCAGATACTCATCTGAGGTCAAAGGATCCAGATTCATTTCTTTCCTCTCTCTGTCTGAAGTGAACTGAACCTGCATATCTCATCTCCCGAAAAAATACACTAACCCTTGCTATAACATAGTCAGTAGTCTAGCAGTAGCAGTATAATATAGTGCAGTCAGATCACTCCAGCACTTCAAATGCTGCCATTCTATTTTGTATACATAAAGTTCACAGGAGCACAGATTCCCAGCTAACAAAGCCTTTCTAACATACATCATTCCAACCTCTAGGCTGAAGCATTCTTCCTACACCCTTTGTCTTTGACTCAATGAATATTTTAAGTGAGAACAGCAGCAGCAGACATCAAGGGAGGCCCTTTTCAGAACTGCTGTATCAGGAGACTCTTGACCTGAATTCAGCATCATACCCTAAAAGAAGCAACAAGTATTTGAATCTTTTACCTCTTCAGGAGAAGCCTAACAGAAAACACAGCATGTTCTGTTACACTTTTCCTTCAAACTGTTCATAAAAAATACCCAAACAATCCCCACACCTGTCAATCAACTGCCAATCTCCTCTGCATCAGCATCATTAAATTTACAAGGGACTTGAACAAGACTGGGAAATTGGAGTGAATTCCCAACTGCATTCAAATGATTCTAAAACTGTAGGAAAAAAAATGAAAGTCAGAGACAGGCTAAATTACCATCTGTCTCCTATAAGGAATGTATGACAGTACCGAGGCAAGCAGCTCAGAGAAAAAGCTGAAAAGGGAGTAGCTGTAGAGGAATAACAAGCTGAGTGAGGAAGTGTGAAAGACAAGCAACAGGAGCTAGGAAAAGAGTGCGATACAATCTTAGAAAAAAAAATATCAGAAAAAAAAGCAAAAAATCACCAACAATAACAGGCGACAGTAGATGAAGAGGAAATTGCTCTCTCAAATAGTTCTGAAAAATAAATGCAAATAAATGTCTTTGGAGTAAATGAAGTAAAAGGAAAGAAAGGCAGGAATGAACACATACTAGTTCATTACTAGGTAGCTAGTAATAAAAATCAGTGGTAGCTGGTAATAAATTATTAAAGAGAAGCATTAGGCCTTCCCTTTGGTTGATAAAAAGAGAGAGCTAGTTCCTAATTTCTGGGAAGTTAAATGTTCAATTTGAGCATGCAGTGGTATCAATAACCATTTTGCACAAAAGTGTATTTTCATATAGCTAAACACACATAGCTAAACTTTTAAACTTTCATATAGCTAAACTTTTAGTGTTTCAATAAATAGGCAAAGGAAATAATCTTCTGTCAGCAAAAATAAAGACCTCATATGAGCTGGTGGAGCAACTTTTTAGACAGCCTTAACAAACAAGGCCTACTGTATACCACACCACTTCTAAATGGAAGTGCACCAGAGATTGGTTCCTGCCTCCCACATATTATCCACATTTTATCCCTATGCAGCACAGACTAAGGCAAAGAATGGAAGGGGTAAGTAGACATGTAGACACCTTGATTTCATACAATGCCCAGCCGAATGGATATGAAAATGAAGGATACTTAAAAGTTTGAGTGAAAATTTGTTCAGGTAATATGTACTTAAAGCAAGATGTCATACAGCAACCCTCATCAGTATAAACTGCTACAGTTTCTTCATATGAGCAAAATGAATTGCCTTTACAATATATCTTTATCTCATACTTTTTCATGATATGTACTCTGGCTAGCAGTATCAAATATAGAATTAAAATAGTTTTTTCTTTAAATCTTGGAAGAAAGTTAAGATGTAAAAAATACTTTTTTACATGACATTTGACAAAGGATCACTAGACATTGCAGACAATAAGGAAATGAGTTCAAAAAAAGGAAGTAGATATATTGTGAGTAGGTATTACTGCAGTGAAATACAGTGGTTTAGTAGGGTTCTAAATATTACACTGCATCACTGGCATCACCTTTTTAAGATGAAAGAAAAAAAAGAAAGAAATGATACTGGTCAAATCTGAAAGAAAACATTATTCAAATGCATGTTGCAAACTATTTCTGAACAAAGATTATTTTGAGATGTTCAGATGACATTGTAACATTCCATTTGATTTTTAAGTTGTCATATTTTTCATAAATGATGGTGGTACAGCAAATCTGTAGATAAAATGACATAGATGTATACTAAAAAAAAAAGACCAAGAGTAAATGTAACTGAGGAATGGTACTCACCTCCTTCTCCTGATCCAGAGCCATTATCTGAAATGGAAGCAAAAGAGGAGAATATAAAAAAAAAGAAAATGAAAATATTGCTTGAAGAATAGATGTTTGTCCTGTAGCTTAGTACTGTAAAACATTATACAGATATTTTATTTCATGAACCAGCTGTAACATCAAAACATCTTGCTAAGATTTGGACAGGACAGTTTGTACATGCTTATTGTTGTCCTATCCTCCCTTCGCTGTCAGGGTATTTTTACTCATGCAACAGCAGAATTAATTGATGAAAACAAAACTGCTATCTTAGTCTCTCTTAAATTGCTTTAAATTCAAACCTGTTAAAACTAAACAAAGAGTATACAGATTGATTTTTGAAATCTACTTAATGAATGTAAGTAGGCTTTTGGGAGGTTGTTTTATTTCTATTTAAAACCTCTTGCTCTAGGAATAAGACTTGAAGGTGTCACATAAATGATGTGACTGTAGAAGCACCTTCTGAAACAACTAGTATTCAAATTAAACATGGTTTAAATCAACTAGCTATAAACTAACTCCTCTCAGGTGAGTTATCACTTCATAAAAATATTATTAAATCCCTAGATATTTCATTCTGATAAAAAACTGATTGCGTTAGCATCTGATGAGTGAAAGCTTGAAGTTGCACCCTCTTAGTGTTAAGTTGAAGCACCAAAAGGACCTAGCTGCATCAGCAGCCCAGTAGACCTAGGTCAGCTTTGGAGGAACAGGCTAAAGCTTTGGGCAGCACTGTGTTCATGGTCTTCAATTAGTACTACAGTAAAGCAACCCTCTAAATCACAAATCTCCCTCTGTCTTTCTTGTTTGCAGGAGGTGGAAAAGAGAGAACAGGATGGCAATTGTTTCTCATTCCTGTTAGCTCAAACTCTGTAAAAGGTGAGGTGCAGGGCACTTACTATGCTCATTTCAGATCTCTCATACCAGTTTTAGTGATAGAAAAGGTAGCTGAATTTATTGCCATAAACCCGGAAAAAATAAAGAATATATATAGAGAAATAGTATTCTCACTCTCATGTACGAGCTCATTGTCCACGTCAGAGGAAAAAAAACAAACTGTCTGTTCAATTCTCTCTCTCTTTTTAAAATGGTTCTATTTCTTCTAAGAATATCTCCTTCTAGTGTGTGGCTGAACATGTGAAATTCCATACTGCTGGCCGCTTCACACATTAGAAATAATCTCTTGTCACATGGAGTGTCAGGAATAGAGATTTTTCTTTTCATCAGTTTTTCTTCCTTTTATTTTCCTTTCTTTCTTCCTCTCTTTTCTTTCTTTCATTCCATACCATAATTTTGTACCTAACAGAATCTTACAGATATAAGGACAAAGACAGAATGGTGTCTGTTCCATGGGTAGTGACCCAGTTTACTGACAAAATCCCATATAAGATTTCATTGTTGAATCACTAAAAAATATATTGCATGGTGCTGTACGACTTCATAAACAAATTTGAAGATGTATAATTTATGAAGTAAGTCCATAAATTTCTTTGTAATGGTTGAAATTATGTGATTTGGTTGCTTTGGTGTTTTGTGTTTTTTAACCTAAAAATATGAGCAAGTAACTCATATCAAAAAGGCTAAAATGTCTCAGAGAACTGAGTCACTCCAGGCTTTTACTTCAAAATCTCCCTCTCCACATGCTTTCTCTGGCACATTCAGTCTCAAGGCAAGAAGCACCATTCAGTTCCAGTACACAGCAGCTGCTGTATTGTGGAGCTCTGGTTGTATCATTAGGTGTATATGTTGCGAGGCAGGGGAGCTATCACTATATAGACAGTAGAAGCTGTAACAAAAGAATCAAGTGATATCCAGATCACCTGTCCCTATAGATCAGTGGGTTGATAGTGGTGAAGTCCACAGGCAGCTCTCCACTTGACGGGGCATCCTAGAAATGGGATAGATCCATGCCTGCCCTTTTAATGGCTTCTTGAGACCTGAAAGCCGAGTAGCATCCTGAATCATGCCATTACCGACTTTTCACTCAGACCTCCTGCTTCCTCTCTGCATTTGAACCCTTGTCTACAGTCTACAAAGTGATTTTGCTAAACCAAGTCAGTGTGTTTTGTTTTTCTTTTTGCAAGCTTTTTGTACAAGCATCCCCACTCTTTTCAGTCCCCTAAACCAACTCAGGATTTCTGAAAGTGTTCTCCACTCAAGAAGTATACCAATGATGCCCAGGAAAGAGAACACTCAGACAAGGAAGGAACTTGCAAAGAAAGCACATGCCCCCGCCACAAGTCAGTAATTAGGGAGTGACTGTCTTTTCGGTTTACTTAAGCCACCATTTACCAAGTAGGTTCATAAAAAAATGTGCATGTACACAAATGTACAGCCTCTCTCAGTTTGAGGGCTATACTAAAATTCTTGTTTCCAGGGTAATCCTGCTAAAATCAGGCTGCAGTCAGAATCCCTGCCTTCTTTCCTTCTTTTTTTTTTTTTTTTTTTTTTTTTTTTTTTTTTTTTTTTTTTTTTTTTTTTTTTTTTTTGTGCTCCCAGGGGCTCAGACATTTCCATACTGTACTTTGATGTAGAGAGTCTCCTCCTCAATCCCAACCAAGCTTGAAACGTCTCTCATTCACATTAGGCTGCTCTCCCAGAATGGGTGGGTTTTAACTACCTTAAACTAACATGAAAATTGGACCCTCTCCTCTGTTGCAGTAAAAGAACCAGACTGCTTAGTATAAAAAGAATAACAGATGGACCACTGATGAAACTGAAGAGAATAAACACTTCAATTCAGTTGAGGTACATGATCCAGTAAGCATTTCCAAACCAAACCTATCAGATCCTGCACACAGGGACGCAGGCAAAGTAATGCCTAAAGGCTGCATCCTTTTTAGATCTAAGTGAGAAATAGACCAGCAGCTATTCAGCAAAGAACAGAAAGAAACACATCTTCTGACGTATCAGAAGTAAAATTGTAGGTCAGCCTGAAACATAAGGTATTTGTGGAATTTAGTTATTGCAAGTAAGTATTTAAGGCTTACTTAAGCCTTACTTACTTATTAAGAGCTGGGCCTGTTCAGCCTGAAGAAGAGAAGGCTGAGGAGGGACCTGATCAATGCACACAAATACCTCACAGGAGGGAGTGAGGAGGAGGGGTCCGGCCTCTTTTCAGTGGTGGCCACTGATAGAACTAGAGGAAACAGCCACACCAAAAAAAAAAAAGCACCAAAAAGTACCAAAAGCTCCGCAGGAACTTAAGGAAAAATTTCTTAACAATGAGGGTGACAGAGCCCTGGAACATGTTGCCAAGAGAAGTAGTGGAGTCTCCTTCTCCGGAGATGTTCCAAACCTACAGGCCTGTGCCATGTGCTCTAGGTGTCCCTGTGTGTGCAGTGGGGTTGGACTGGATGACTTCTAAAGGTCCCTTCCAACCTTAAGCATTCTATGATTCTAAGTATGAACTGACAGTGGGAAAGGATTTTCAGCACCTCAACTTCAGCACCCAAGAGTTATACTCCTTATATCAAAGTCCCCCCCTTTTCCCCTAAAGCTTTTGGAATATAGTTGCAATAGTTTTGATACAAAAACCATGTGTGTCACTTCCTTGTGTTAAGTACAAGTTGGCTTTTGCAAATTAACATTCCTGAAAATTCACTGAAAAAAAATAAAATGTTGTTTTCCTTTGTCATCAATTACTTTTATAGAATAGAAATAGAAAGAAGAGAAACAAATAGAAACAGAAGAGAGAAGAGGTAGCTGCTATCTTAAGTCACAGTTTCTGTTAATTGATTATAATCCACTTGCATTTTCAGGTTAATATAAATCTAACTAAACCCTTTCCATGGTGGAACAGGGCAATCTTTTTGCCATTTAATTTCTAGATAAAGTGGCTTTAACTAAAGAGTAGGTAAGATTTTGTTAATTTACTATTAAGATGAATATCCTGATCTCCACTTGATGCTAAGTATTGCAATGAGGATGCTGTTGCAAGAGCTGTTTGGGAGGTTTAAGTTTCACTCTTTCTGCATTACTGTGCAATTCTTCATCATTTCCTGCAGTATAAATCATTGAAAACTCAAAGCAGTAGTGCAAAGACTAGAGTTTCAGAAGAGATTCAAAACTGGAACAGACAATTTTAAGGCTGCAGTCAGATCAAAGACCAAAGAAAAACAATGCAAGTTCTGATATCCTGGTGTTTGCAGGCAGGGGAGCACTGTTAACACTGCTGCCA
This sequence comes from Nothoprocta pentlandii, assembly GCA_013398315.1. Lineage (NCBI taxonomy): Eukaryota > Metazoa > Chordata > Aves > Tinamiformes > Tinamidae > Nothoprocta > Nothoprocta pentlandii. The sequence goes on from VZSG01001195.1 coordinate 123,365, forward strand.
GGGCACAAAAGAAGTTTGTTAAGAAGCAGACTAACCCAACTAACACCACACGCTCAGCCCAAGTTCATGCTTGTCCTGTTGGGTTTATATCCCCACAATCCAAGAGCATGGCTGCCTAACACCAAGTATCCTCTGTTTTAGCAGATCTTTGGATAGCAGTGCTGACAAACCTAACTGTTATCAGCTGTAAGGCCTCTAACTGCTGAAGATGGGCTTTTAACCTCCACTGTGCCAGAGTATCCAATAGTAGTCACCATTCTCCTCTCCATCTCTCTTGAGAAAGCTTTCGCTATGATTTGATCCTGCTAGCCATTTCCTGCTCAATTATATCCTGCAAAAGAATTGATACTAAGTTTTAAATTGTAGAAGAATTAGACATTAAATTAAAAGAAACAGATATTAAATTCTGGCATATGTTTATGAAGTACATCTATGTAAGACTTCCTATTTACTTCCAAAACATTTATTTTCTAATAACAGAAGGAGATGAGCTGTTGCAAGCCCTCATTGCAGGCTGGGCAAAAAAAAAAACACAGCTGCTTTAGTAAGAGGGCATTATTTATTTATTTATTTATTTATTTAAAGTATATCTCCTATACCACAATAAATCTAGGAATAAGTTTCTCAGCTGACTATTAAATTAAATGTTTATTTTTAAATCTGGCTTCCATGCTTGGTGTTGCTTATTTCTACAGTTTATAAACCCAGAAGTGAGTTGCCTAGAACTTCCTTAATGCCCCCCAAAGGATTTAAATTTATTGTATATTCCTTTTCAGGACAATGTGTGTATCTAATTATGCTTTGTTTATGTCTGTTATGTTTTGTCTGAGTGTCCCACAGAAATAACACCCACAGTAAAAATCTCTGCATTCCAACTTAGGGTAACTTTGATTACTTCAAGATCATCCTGCAACAAAACGTTGCATAGAGCAACATATCACTCAGAGATAAAACAATGTGGAGGCTGAGGGAGAGAATTTAATAGAGCTAGTATTTGTTTCCTGCTCAGAAAATAACATTTTTTAAAAAGCTTTAGAAATCTCTACATAAGAAGCAATAAACTATGCCTTCCAAATATATGCAGTACACCAAAGTGTCTAAGTACAGTATTGTAAAATACCAAGTACTATATCATTATGTGCTTACATCTTCACATGCACATAATATAAATCTGGCAGCAGCCAAAATCCTGGCAGTGTCTGTGAGCTAACAGGAACATTCATTCTTAGGAATTAATCATGAAAGTCCATTTATTACTTACTACACTTCTTCTAAAGTCATAAAAGACAATGAATTCACCAGTACAAAGAGTCAGACGAAACCTTTTGACCTTGTGGCCTTCCTTCTCTACCCTTTGAGCACACTCTGACCACCCTCTCTCCCTAGCTTCTTGCCTTTTAGCCTTTTAAGCCTTTGCCTTGCCTTTCAGCAAGCCAGTTCAGGATAACCTTTGGTAAAGAATCCTCAGGTGGCATACTAGGAATGAATTTTGACTTAACGTCATCCTCTCAGAACTGCCCAAGGCTTCAGGTCAACATCTAGGCTGTTGCTCTTATGAGTCTGGCAGCAGTCCTGTTTGTAAACAGAAATTGGTGTGTAAAAGCAGCTTACTGATCATCTGGTACACCGCATAATACCACAATCAGTTGCCTAATCTCAATTGATAGGAAAGAAGTGACAGAGTAAGGAGGAAAAGTGGTGGAAGATAGGAAATACCACCAGGTAGCAGGGACTGGTAGGGACTTTACTGGAGAGCAAAGATCCTATTTACCTCCACTCAGCCACACACTGGATGACTCATTCCTTATGAGTACAAAAGGCTAAGTCAAAAGCCCAAGCTTAGGACAAAATTTTATAAAGCTTCTTATCAACCACTTCTTAAATGTATACGTAGGTATTGGATAAAAAGAACACTGAAGTTGCATTTTATTTATTTTCCTGTTTTCTTTCTGTACTCTGCAATATGGACCTAAGTGTATTGGCTGAAACTCACATACCCTAATCATCCACAGCTTCTGCCAGTGGTTATTAAACACCTTTGTAAACGCACATATTTTAAAAATCTGTGTCCTTTCATATAAAAAAAAAGTTTTGAAAATTTTGCGACTTGTTCACCCAAGCTCCAAAGCTTCAGTTATACATTCTCTTAAACCTCTCTAAACACTATTTTTTAATGAAAAAAAAAAGTATTGCATTTTGTTAATTCCTAAAGCACCTATGCATTACTTTCATTATGTTGCTTATTTGGGGATCCCTTGTCTCTGACAGCACTTGGACAAAGGAATGCAATATATAAATATGCTGATCAGTAACATATCACGACCTTAAAAAGTTAATCAAAATGTTACCTGACAAGAAACAGGTAATAGAAAGCTGACTAAATCTACAGCTTCAGAAGGAAGCAATCCTTATTAAATAGGAGGCATGTTACTGTTGTGTAAGATTTAGAATTCTGACATAATTTACTTAGACCTAATGCATCATTACAGGTGGAATTTCATCCTATTTCTCCTGTATAACCCGCTGGGATAGAACTGGTCTTTGTTTTGAAAAACTGAAATCGGGATAAGAAAATAGTAAACATCTGCTTAGATACTTATTAAAGGCATACCAGAACAAAGCATTTTCATAGCTAATTCTGAGGCACTAGCTGAAAATTTATGTGATTATATAAAGGATTTTTTTTTAATTTAGGTGTTTGATTCTCACCATACATGTTTTATACATTAAAAGTACAAATATATTGATTTTATGTATATTAGGCAGATTCTTAATATATTAGCAATTACAGATTATCTATAGCCATAGAATGAGCAGGTTCCAGAGAATGGCTTTTATGATCTAGTATTCTAAAAATAATCATGAGATGTCTGATATTTAGGAAGCAACACTTACAGTTCTGTTTTAGAACTCTACTGAAACACTGTAGATTGCACAAGTGTAAATCCAGTATGAAGCCTGAATCACATCCTCAGTGTCAGAAATGTATTTTCAGTATTTTCTAGTCAACTTTGTCTTGGTATATGTCTTGATCTATTACACTACACTGACAATTTATGCTGCATTTTCTGTTTTTTTTTATATAAGTCCTAAAGAAAAGAGGAAGGTTAAAAAAAATCCTCACAGTAGCTGACTGGCATACTGATTAGCAGAGCTCAAAACTGAGAAGAATCAACTTTTTCATCTCAAAATATCATTTTCTAAAGTAGGATAAAACACATTAAAATGTTCTCCAAAATATCCTCCTACTGTTCTATTTTAGTGAAACTTATTATACTGAGTCTTTAAAAATATTCTGCATGAAATAAAAAAATATATATTCACACAGCCTCAATTCAATCTACTTCTGGGTTATTGTTATTGGAATATGTGAGTTCTTCAAGATTACATTGGATTTTGTCCTATTCCTTCTGTCCTGTGGCTTCTGAAATTAGTTTATAGGTGGGAGACTGAAGAAGATGTATTCAGTTATCTGTCTGAAATACTCTGGAATTACACAGTTGAATTGGGCACTGAACACAGGTTTCCTTAGTTCTAGTACTGAAGTCATAGACCATTTTGGAGTCTGTAAACAATACAATCCCAGGCTAGGTCTGTGGTGCAGTCAAAAGCATTAGAACAGCTTATGTAAATGTAGCTAAGCTGGAGTTAAATTAGCTAGCTGTGGGACTGACAAAAGGGCACAACAAGGAACTTTGCCTGGGTAATATGACAGACATTTACCCTGATTTCTAAAATGAAATGTTGCAGCTACCACTGTGCTCCAGGCTGCTGCCCCTAGGTTGCCATCTATTACTAAACTAGCAAATGCAAAGCTACCTAAGAATGTCTGCTTGGATCTGCGGTCACACTTTAGCTACTACAGAGATGCTCCTTACTTGCTGTAATAAAACTAAAGTACAACTTTTATCTAGCAAAAGATACTGGATGTCCCAAAGCACATCTTGGATGTGATGACCCAAAGTGAAATCAGTCAAATATGACACATTGGTAGTATGAAGTCAGGGTGATGGATGTCACTTGTTTGATGTCACACTAAATACGTACATCCAAAAAATGAGTGCTAAAGAAATGAATAACCTGGAATCTGCTCAGTTTTGTTGTAAGCTTTGTGAATTAATATCAAAGATCCCCTATAGAATTCATCAGCACTGTTTCAAATAACTTTTTTCTCCTTCAAGTGCTTTTATTTATTTACTTGTTAACATATCAGAGACATATCAGAGTTCTTCTGCATAACAACATCTCATCATTGAAGGGGACTTGTGTTTTCCACATTATTTCATTGTACAAAAAGCATGAATATGATTCTCTCTAGAATTAAAAACAAAACTAAAAAACAATCCGATAACCTCATTCGTTAGTGACACAGAATGATGTTTTACATACCAGAATAACAAGGTCCTCTTGATACCACTGTTATCTCTTTCTGATGCTTGCATGCAGCTCTCCTAAGGAAGCACTCATTTTGGTAAGTGTCACCATTTGATCCACAAACAGGAATATAATTTGTGTGACACTGAAAAAGAAATTGTAAAGCAACTCAGTCTTAAAAAGTCATATGAATAATCTCAGTAGCATGTTAATTAAGAGGATGATAGTTATGTATGCATGATATTGCTAATAAATTAGCTAATTAATTAGCAAAATCTAATAGTCTGTCCACTAAAGGAAAAAATTAAAAGTTAGCTTCTCAGTATCACTATAAGTTTTCTTCTCAGACCACTGAAACAATAGTCCAACTCTGTATGGAATGAACATACTAATTTACTAAACAAAGATTTAAATAAATGAATAATTTAAGTGGGTCTCAAAAATGACTGGAGGGAATATGACAAGCATCTACAAGGATCTGAAGGATAAACACACTGAGGAAAGAGAAGACTTGTAAATATAGCAGAAGTAGGTATGACTAGAAACTGAGGGATGAAACCGGACACTGCAGAATTTAAAGTGAACATTATTTTAGGAGGGGAAGTTGTAGATCATTTTGCTCAAACAACTGTCTTTCAAGAGAGACGGAAAACAATTACCGATCTCATTTAGTTCATGAGTATCACGAGTAGGTTCTTCTCAGTCAATAGGTTTTGTACTGCTATATAGAAAAATACTGAGCTCAAAGTCACAAGGTTGGTATATTAAAAAATAAATAAATAAATTCTTCTTTTGGACTGATTTATTCAGGGACAGCATGTATTTTACTCTTCTTTACATTCTAAGAAAGACAAACTATGATGTGGCTCATATATGTAATGTATTCAAAAATTTTCTGGGAAAAAACGGAATAACCATTCCACCTGGCAACAGTGAACAACAGGTCACTTCCTACCAACCTGGATCTCCAAGGCTGGATATTCTTGATATGGAAGAACAGACCTTTTCCTATTTGGGGCTTCTAAGATAACATTAAGTGTAGACACCTTTGGCACCTTTAAAATCCCACGGGGTTGAGAGGAAGAGAAAAAAAAAGCAGTAATAAACAAAGTAGTAATCTAGTTCCCAAATTTACATATCTTAAACTTGAATGAACTAGTGAAAGAGATCTGACACACACAAAAAGATGTTATTTAAGCTAAACTGTCCCAAACAGTAGCAACAATTTCTCTTCTGAATTCTAAATGATATTCTCTGTTACTGAAAATTCTGGCATACAAAAACCTCAAAATATCCAATTCCAATATCAAAATATCCTTCCTCCTTTGTCATCCTTCCAAAGATTACCAACTGAGATTTAAATAAGCATGAAGAAGTGGAAATAAATCATGCTGCCAGTTTTGTGATACTTTCATTTATTGAATGGCTTGCAGACATTTTATTATACTCATCAGTTCTATCATATTTCACACTGCACAGTGAATAGAGAATAGAATTAGAGAATAAATGAAAATGAGGCTATTTTTAAGAGAATAATACTTTACAATAGATAATTCTCAATTAATTCTAAAAGTTGTCCAGTGGTGTTTAAAAGTAGACAGTTTCTGTCCTAACGATAAAAAGTTAGGAGGCAAAACTATTCCCCTTTTTTCCATAGTTTGATAATTCTTTAGTGAACTGTCTGGATATCCACCACTGGATGTGGATTATTGCTTTTCTCATATTTATGTTTTATGAAGTTTCATACAAATTGCAGCTAAAGACTTAAAAGTTTGTTGAACACTTTTTTTTTCCTCACCTCACAGTCATAATAAAAACATATCCTTCGTAATGGCTACGGCTGCTGAAAGCAAGTATATCAAGGCCACTGCAAGCAGAGCTTTGCTAGATCTGATTTGACATTTTGTTTTTGGAATGTGAAACCTCAGTTTATAATTTAAGTAGGATAATTTAAGGATGACGAGGTAATGCAGAGAAAGCCTTCAAGGTGTTCAGAAAAGTAGAGTGCAGCAGAGCTCTTGCTGCCATGACATTATATGTGTTTCAAAGACAACACTGAAATCTATCCACCAGTAATTTCTAAAGAGGATCCTAAGAGGAAAACCTATGATCATTACAACTGGAAGTTTTAAAAGACTAAAATTTAAGAGACTATACTAGGCTAGGCATGGCTACGCATTCAGATTTTCCCAGGCAGAGGGGCTTTCTTAGTATAAATGGCTGGAAAAGAAGGGTGATACAGACTGAAAGGAAAGCGAGTTCATATGCACTTTCTTGAATTTGAAGGACTTATTGTGCTAGCTTTTGCCTTAGATAAGAGCAGTTTTAGGGTGACTCTTAATAGTGCCCCTTTTTCACCAAAACTGCCCATTATCAGGCAGCCAGGAAGGCCAAGCTCATTAGCATCTGGTGACAGTGCAGCAGGACTTCCTCCAACAGGAAAATCCTCAGCTGACCAGCACTCAAATCTGAGAGAATTTTAGTTTGGCAATTCTTTTTCCAGAACACATTTTTTTTTAAGCTGTGATTATAACATAACAAGTGCCTTAATGGATCAGACCAATGGTCTGATTTAGCCAAGACTGTCTCTAGCTGTGAGGATCAGAAATGCCCCCATTCTCCTTGCAAAGTGTTCTTAATTGAACCATCTTGCACAGTTTTGTCCAAATCCTTTTCCAGATCTTCTAATGTCACCAAAAAAAAAAAAAAAAAAAATCCAGTAAGTTGTTGGATGGTTTTGCATGTACAGAACCTAATGGTTTGGGCTGGGATTTTTTTGAGGGGAAGATTTTAGAGGTGCAATTTTCAGCTGTATAATTAAGGTGGAAAGCTTGAGGAGGAATTCAAGATGCTATTTCATGCTTAGACTTGTACCTTAGTGTACAAGATAAGTCTTTCAGGAAATAAAAGAAGCTTATTAATGAAACATTATTTAGCTTAATATTTTTTGGAGCTTATTGTCAAGAAGAAAAGGGGAACCATCAACTTTACCATCTCTACAAGATAAAAAAAAACTTTGCTTATAGTAGAATCTGTTTTCTTTGCAGCTTTTAATCATTACTAGGTTCTAATTCTATTATTCTTCATAAATAAAAGTTAGAGCTAGAGAAAAGGCTTCTGAGGCTTCTGACTTCTGAGTCAGGCTAATTTACCACTTTCCATGAAGAAATTTTTTGATTTTCATTTGCCCACACAGTGCCAAAATATGTTTTTTGTCCTTTTTTTTGTCAGTGTGTATAAATACCTCAAGGGAGGCAGTGGGGAGGAGGGGGCGGCCTCTTTTCAGTGGTGACCAGCGATAGGACTAGAGGAAACGGCCACAAGCTGAGGCACCAAAAGTTCCACAGGAACTTAAGGAAAAACTTCTTGACAGTGAGGGTGACAGAGCAGTGGCACAGGCTGCCCAGGGAGCTTGTGGAGTCTCCTTCTCTGGAGATCTTCAAAACCCGCCTGGATGCCGCCCTGTGCCACATGCTGTAGGTGTGCCTGCTTGAGCAGGAAGGTTGGACTAGATGATCTCTAGAGGTCCCTTCCAACCTTAAGCATTCTATGATTCTATGATTCTACTTTTGTACCTTCCTCCTTTTTCAGTTCACTTTAAACGTAGTTTTGGTTATTATTTTCAGTACACGGGAATTAAAGATATTGTGGCTCGTTTCTCAGAGAGGGACATGGAATTTGGTGCTGCCAAAATACACACCTTGCCACTATGGTTTGACTAGGAGATTCTGTGGTGCAGAGAAACATGCCAGGAAAACTATCTAGGTAAGAAATGCAACAAGAAAAATAATCACAATGACCTAAGATTTTCCATGGTGCCATGTTTGGCCACTAGCAGAGTAGAGAAGACTTTTCAAAGACTACTCTTTAACAGAAGTTGTAACAAGTACCAGATTTAAACCATAACTTCTTCTAGGTCATCTTCCTTCTCACCTCAGGTCTCAGGGGCACCATGAGATGAAGGGGGAGGGCAGAGACAGCAGTGCTCACCTACCCCAAGAGAAAAGGTCCTGATTGTCAGCCATGAGGCAGCCTCCCTTTACTCTAGACATACTCTAGTATGTGTCTCAGATTGACTTAACAAAACTGTGAAGTCATATTCCCCAATTGCTCCCTGAGCACAACCAGTTGAGCTCAACCTGTGCTCACGTACATTCCTAATAAATGTAATTAAAAACCTGAAGAATTAGGATATGACTGGATTATATTAGCATTTTGATCAGTGACATTTTTGAAACTCCCTTTCTATTAATACTTGAATACACCAAAAAGTGAGCAGGAAAATCACCCAGAAAAGAGGGAAAAATCCTTACCTGAAACTGACATGCACATTTCAAGCCATCGCCACCTTCTTTGCACACTCCTCCATATTTACATGATGACTCATCGCACACTCTTACATCAGGCTCTCTCACATTTAACTCTATGAAAACAAAAAGGAAAAGAAGAGAGAAAAGAAATTGTAACATTGGTAATTTTTAAGACTACACAGTCTGTCTTGTTCTGAATCTTTCCATTCTTTCCTCTCCCCTACAGAAACTGAAGGGAAAAAAAAATGGAGCTGTCAACATAATCCGAGCTGAAATGGCCACATCCTGTTCCTAAGCAGGGAGGTTCATTTCACCGGCAGAACAGGCTGCTTCACCACACAAATAGCTCCAGGGTAGGTGCAAGTTTATACTGCCAAAATCATGTTTTGTGTACTCCACTCCTGGTAGGAGTCAGGGCCCTTAAACAAGCAGCAGTCCATGTTTCTTGCCCAATGGATCTTTTTACTTGATTTGCCACAGAGACTCTGAAAAGAAAGACTGAAATTCTGAAGAAACTTATTCAGATTTTTTTTCTGCTTTGTATTCAAATCTACAGATAATCCACGCTATTGTCTTTCATATTAGAAATACATTAGCATGCATATAGAATATTACAAGTTACTGTAGGACCAGAAGTATTTATCTTAGGTGCTACACAGAAATATATAAAAATAAAGTATATTCTGCTTTTGTGAACTTCTAGAAGAGGTACAAAAGGCTAACTGACTTCAGGAGCACAAAGGAACGAACAGACTGTATAAATCAATACATTCAACAAGCACAATAGCTGCTTAACTGGTGTCAAGCTTTTTTGGGCATCACATCCACGGGTAGTTTTGAAGGAGATTAAATATACTCCTCTGATTTTTTTATTTGAACTGTATATAGGAGAAAGATATAGGTGGGAAGCAGTCAATTTTATCCAAAATACCATCTTGCTAGAAACAGTTGAACAGCATTGTTACTATTGACTGAAATTAAAAAAAAAATGAAAATAATACCAAGGGCTGTGCAAAAAATCCACTGTCCCCATTTAAGAGGATATTTTGTGTTGACTCAAATAAGAGATCTCCAGAACTCTGTAGTAATATGACCCACTAACAGATTGATTTATAGCTATATGTTTTAAAACATTTTCTCTAACTTTTAATAAGCAAACTCTATCCAGATAATTGTGTTAAAGAAAACACTGCAGAAGTGCCATTCAGAAACTGTGAAATATATTTCATATAATATGAAAAACTCGTTCATATAATATGCATATTTAAATATATTATATATGTATATTATAAAAATGTGTTATACTTAAATATATAGTAGATATTATAAACATATAGTATATACATACAATAGTTTTTATGTATTTTTAAAATATCTAATATACTTATGTATTTTACATAGTATAATTATATACTTTTTCATAGTATTAAAGTTATGGGAGTATAGCTCAGCAGAACACCCAGTGTTAAGTCTTACATTTTCTTAGACATGATGAAAAGTTTAAAAAAAAAGGCTAAGAAATACATTCTTTCTTTATGTTCATCATGCCTGAAGATAAAAATGAGTGTGATGTCTATGCCATTTGATAGCTAGATATCCAGGTTGCCATACCAACTATGGACATGTGTTCTCTAATGTTATGTCGCTATTTATTAAACGCAATTTCTTCACTATAGGACCTGAGTTAATAGGAAAGAACACTGCAGATTTTCTTCTCTTGTGTTCATAACTTGAACAGAGGGAAATTGTGAAGGAAATGTGCATTTCTTTCCCCTCATGAAGATCTATTTCATGAAGATGAACAAAACTATCAAAATTAAGAGGAAATGACCGTCAGACCCAAAGGAAGAATTTGCCTTTTGCTGATACTACATTTCAGAGAATATAATTTATAAAAGGGAAAAAAACAGTTGGATAAATTACAGTTAGAAATTTTTGAAGTCCTATTCTTATGAGCCTGGGAAACTAAGCATACGGGGGTTCCACTTATGAACGCCTCCATTCTCAAAATGTCTGTATTTGAGTGCTATGCATGAGCTCACCTGACACCCCATATGAATGAAAGAAACCCTAATGCAGCTCTGATTCACGCTTGAAATCCTGTACAGCTACGTGATTTCCACCGCCACAGCTGCTCCATGCAGGCTGGCTATCGACTCCTGTCTATTCTCCATGCCCATGTGTTTAACTCCAGTTTATCCACTCCTTGTCCTTGCTGCCCCACAGAGGTGCCTTTGAAGCTCACCACCTGCCTGGTGGCTAGGAGTCTTTTCTCTGCAAGGCAGAGATCTAGGTTTTTAGCATGGGAGGGGCAGGATCCAGGGTGAATCAAAAGCACTCCCCAGCCAGCATTTCAGCAACAGGGTGGCATGGACTTGTGCCTGATGTAGCTACTGCTCTGACTACAGAAGTTATTGAGAAATGAAAGATGTTATAGCAAAATTATAATAGGAAAAATGAAGATGGGGCAGGGAATCAGCCCTTGTCCCCCAGCATAATGAACTGAAACTTCACTTAAAAGAAAATATCCTCAGGAGAAATTAAGGTGACAGGAAGGACAGTTATAATTCAAGTTTAGGGCTGAATTCTTTCATACAAATTATAAATACTAATTATAAGCTTCTTTGCATAACAGAAGAATTCTCAGCAAGAAAGTAATGAACTGTTACAGATCATTCAAAGACTAGAAGCCATCATGATACTCCAAAACTGTATAAAAGACAAGATGTCCTGGTGGCTGGCACAAATGTACAAATGAGAATGACTCTTGGTAGAATAATTTGAAGATGTCTGGCATGCTTAATATATATTCTCTCTTGAATAGAATTCCCACTAAAAAAAAAAATAGTAGTAGTTTCTACAAATATTTCCAGGAGAATAGAATCATTATTATTATATGTCAGAAAGGACATACAAAACGCATAAAAACATAAAATCACAGAATCATACAGGTTAGAAAAGACCTGTGACCAACCATAAACCCTAAAACACCATGCCTGCTAAACCATGTTCCTAAGCACCTCATCTACACGTTTCTTGAACACTGCCAGGGACGGTGACCCCACCACTTCTTTGGGCAGCCTCTTCCAATACTCTTTCCATGTAGAATTTTTTCCTAATATCTAAACTGAATCTCTCCTGGTGCAACTTGAGGCCATTGCCTCTTGTCCTATTTTCAGTAGGTATTTTGGAGAAGCCCACCACTTCACTACAACCTCCATTCAGGTAGCTGTAGAGAGGAATAAGATATTCCCTGAGCCTCCTCTTCTCCAGACTCAGCTCTCTCAGCTCCTCCTCATAAGGTCTGTGCTCCAGCCCCTTCACCAGCTTTGTTGTCCTTCTTTGAACACACTCTGGCACCTCAATGTCTTATAGTGAAAGGTCCGAAACTGGACCTTCAAGGTGCATTTTTAACAGTGCTGAGTACAGGGGAACGATCACTTCCCTAGTCCTGCTGGCCATACTGTTCCTGATACAAGCCAGAAGCCTTTTGGCCCTCTTGGCCACCTGGGCACACTGCTGGCTTATGTTCAGCCAGCTGTCAAACAGATCCAACACCTCCACATCCTTTTCTGCTATGCAGCTCTCCAGCTATTCGACCCCAAGCCTGTAGCATTGCATGGGGCTGTTGTGACCGAAATGCAGGACCCAGCACTTGGCCTCAGCCCATCAATCCTGCCCAGCCAGATTCCCCTATAGAGACTTCCTACTCTCAAAGCGGATCAGCTCTTACTCTCAGGTTGGTGTCGTATGCTAATTTGCTGAGAGTGCATTCAATCCCCACATCTAGATCATGGATAAAGATATGAAAGAGGATTGGCACCAAAACTGTCCTCTGGGCAAGAGGATTGTGACCAGTCACCAGATGGATTTAACTCCACTCACCATCACTGTCTGAGCCCCACCAGCCATCCAGTTTTTCATCCAGCAAACAGTACATCTCTCTAAGCCATGAGCTGCCAGCTTCTCCAGGAGAAAGTAGTGGGACCCTGTGTTAAAGGCCTTACTGAAGTCTAAGTAGCCCACATCCACAGCCCCTCCCTCATCCATTAGGTGGGCCACCAGGTCACAGAAGGAGAGCAGGTTGGTCAGACAGGATCTGTCTTTCATGAACTTATTTGGGCTGGGCCTGATCCCCTGACTGACACACACATGCTCTGTTATTCCCCTCAAGACGATCTGCCTTATAACTTTCCCCGATACCCAGGTCAGGCTGACAGGCCTGTAGTTCCTCGGATCTTCCATCCAAACCTTCTTGTAGATGAGCATCATACTGGCCAGTCTCCTCTCTTTTGGGTCCTCCCCTGTGGACCAGGACCACTGATCGATGATAGAGTGTGGCTTGACGGGCATTTCCACCAACTCTCTCAGAGCCTCTGCTGGGGTGGATCCCATCTGGCCCCACAGACTTGTCAGTGTCCCAGCGGCGTAGCAGGTCACTGACTTGTTCCTCCTGAGTTATGGGGAGTATGCTGCATGTATGTGTGGCAGCTCAACATGTGGCAAATGGCTTTGGATAATTTGTTACATATTTCTTTAATGCCTATCACAACCAATTTCCAAGACTTTGACAAGTTTAAATAAAAGAAAAACATGACACATTGTGCACAGATAGAAGAAAGTAGTAATCCATCAACTCCCAGAGGAAAATATAATCAGTGCAATTAAATCAAGCTTCCAAATTTATGATATTAATCTCCAAAGACCTGAAATGGGGTATTCCAAAAGATTTCCTAGTATCTGTTTGTTCTGCCAATACAGTTGCTGATAGTGTGAAGTCTGACCTGCACACAGTACTTTGCAGGGATTTTGCTACAAAGACCACATTAAGATCTTTTTGGGTTTTTTTTTTATTCTTACTTTTCAAAGAAATTCATCTTGTCATAATCTGAGACATCACTAAAAATCAAGTAAAACCTTTTCCATTTTGTCTCCACACACAGAATTCAAAGTACAGCCCAACAGGAATAACCGGCAATTGCCTTTTTGGCTGTGGCCTCAAAATATACTCTTTTGAGACCTGAGCTTTTGACAGCGAGGTAAACTACACATGTTAAAATTAAGAACCTGAAGATGAAACCACATTTGCAGTTCAAGCACATAACACAGCTGCAGGATGCCTAAAGAATAAATTAAATTTACAGGAGACAAATCCAGTAATTTCATAGGCAAAATGTTCTTTAAGAATTCATTGTCTCCTGAGCTTGGCACTACTACATAGTAAAGGTGAGTGGATATAAGAGGAAAAAAAATCCACTTTTTCCCTGCGGAAGTGAGCAGAAATATTTACTAGAACTGCTCCCGGCTTTGTACCTCTTAAGTATTTCTGATGTAGCTGGGGAAAAAAAAATCCTCTCTGCTTGTCCTTCCTTTCTGCTTCCTATGTAAAAGAACCACACCTGAGAAGCTGCCATCACCACTTCCACATTCTCCTGACTTACTCATTTGCTTGTAGAGGGAGAGCAGTTTGCATTTTTCTCTTCAGAGGGAAAAGACAAGATAGTGTGGGGCACATTACAGCTGCTCTTCTGACCTTCAACCTGTTTGTTGTTTATGAAGCCAAGCTTTAAAGAAGACCTTGTGGCTCCTGGAGGTCATATACACACACAGAGACAGACCTAGGAAAGTTCAGAAAGGGTCTGATACTATCGGGTTAGAAAAACCCATGAAATTGTGAATAATGCCAGGTGTGCTCAACATTTGCCTGGGAAAAGGTAGCAGTGTATGAATCCCTGGGCCAGGTTGGCTAGATGAGTAATTATGCTGTGGGGCGGTATGCTATAGTGCACAAAGTGTACCCCAAGGAAGTAGTAGGCTGAGCAGTTAAGCCAACCAAAGAGAGTCAAAATCTGAACAGCAAAATCTCAACTACTCGCTTCAAGGAGTCATAGTCTTATGACTTCAGATTGGATTCTGTGGCTTGGATTGTTCTGAGTTTGGAGAACTATTTCAGTCTGCTCAGAGAACTTAATGGGAAAAATTACAAAATGAAAAAAAAAAAGTGGAAAAAAAAAAGAAAAAAAAATACCATAAGAAGCAAAAGGAACAACAGCTTGCCCCCTTAAGGAAGCTGCTGAATTGAGCATGCCTTAAATAAAACTTCTGAATAAAACCTCACTTGCCAGTTTCTTTCTTTGTTCCAACAAAGATGACTCCCAGAGATAGGCCTCTGCTGTTCCCAAGCACAACCTGTCAACTTAAAACATGAAGGTGGCATCACATGTAAATAAATTCGTCATAGGAAAATATTCTCCACGAAAAAAATGAAGACCCTTAGGATACTCAAGCTGGCTTCCAGCTGCCAACACAGAATGAAACAGGACAGCTCTCCCATAGATCCAGTCAGCCCAGTGAAGACATATGAGCCTTTCAGCTGGTCCCAGTTTAAGTCAGTTCATATTTTCATTAACTACAGTGCTTTTGACATTGACCCACCACTTAGTTTGCATGGGCACATGTGCACACAACACGTAAAGTTAGGTATTGTGATCAGCAAACTCAGTCACATCTTTTTGCTCTTTCAAAGTACACAGTCACAGCAACAGTAAATCACGCTAATGCTGACAGAACTAATATATATTGTGGACAAGAATCAAATTACAGGAGCCCTAATGTGTAAGTTATTTGTTCTGACACTGCATTGATATATGAGTTTGAAATGGGATTAAATTATTTCCCATTTCAGCCACTGAATACAAAGAGAATCTCAGTGATATATATAACTTGAAAGCAAGTACAACAGAACTTGTTCCTATTCATCATATTGCAGGTCTTCAACTCCCCACTGGCTCCCACAACGTCTCTCTTTCACTTCCCTCCTTTAGCCAATTTTTAACTGCAAAACCGCTACCCTTTCTCTGATCTTTCGGAACAACAGAGCAACATTCAAGGTGATATTTCCACTTTGAAAATCAAAGTAAGAAGTTTAAGGGAAAAAAAATCTGAATCAACTTGCCATTAAAGAAGCAAGGACCAAGCCTTAGTAGAGACTGAAAATCAATACTCCCTTTACTAGCTTATGTTACCTCAGCAATAAGATTACCTAAGAACAGCTCTTCCTGGAAACTGTGGCATCTTTTAAAATAGTGAAATGATGTGTCAAGGGTTCTAATTTCTGCAGCAGAAATGTGAAAATAGTCCTCCCCCTTTTCTTCTTCCCCCCAAAAGATTGGAAACTAAGATTCTTCGCATGCTGCATTTTTCTCCCATCAGCTTTGGCAAGCCACATTCATTGACATTTTCCTGGCATTACCCAACTTCTGTGTTATGTTTCTGTAACAAAATGCAAAACTGGAAGCCAAATTCACATAGCACAACAAGTGTTAATAGTGAAGTGTTTTTTCATGCCTGTGCAATGAAGACGATTTAAACAAGCCAGCATATATTGCTCAGCCTTGTAAATTTCTATCATGGGCCATCAATACTAAGAAAACATCTAGTGTTTACTTCTGTGGGTTTTTTCATATTTTATGTCTGTAAAGTGTTTCACTTGCACATAATTCAACTCAGAACACAGTGTTTAAACAGCCCCTGCTCTCACCATAATCTCCTTTTACAGCAAAGAACAGAATGCATATGTGCTGCTAAAGTAATTACTATTCCTGCACACAATAGGAAACCATAGAAAATTTCAACTAGCACTCACACAGCAAGGTAACAAGATTGGCTTTGAACCTGAGAATCGCCCACGCTGCAATTATTCACATTACCAGTATACCTCCAACTAATGCTGCTCAATGTGCAAAAGCAGGGAGAGTGCCATAGTGATGAGTGCATGGATGACAGTTCTGCCAAAATATTGAATTCACTTTATGGTGTATTTCTGTTTCCATCACACAAAAAATGTATTTGTAGAGAAAGTTGAGGGACTGTTTTTTTACTGTCCTTAGGTGAATATTTCAGCAAATTGTACAAAGCAACTAGCTGTGCAATTAGTTGAAGACAGTAAAAGGATACAGTGAGTACTTCTAATGTTCGCCCTCTCACAAACACCTTTCTATCAAGGTTAAATAGTATGCCGGATGCATTGGCTTCAAAACTTGCATCTCAACCAGAATCTGCCTTACTACAAGAAATGTTGAACACGATTATTCAAGGATGTTACAAAGAAGTTAATATGTCATTATATGTTTTTATGTAAAAAGAAATATTCAAAAAGAAATGCTTATATGCATAATTTACAAAAATTTATTACTATTAGACTTATTACTAATCTAGTCTAAGTCTAGTTTCTAAGGAAACTAAGGCTGTGCAAGAGCAATGATACTCAAAATGCTTCTCTGATATCTTTTTTTTGCAGTAAGTTCTGCACTCCCTGGGTAATTTAAGCCAAATCTGACAATGGCAGAGACCTCAAAGATAATGAACTTTCCAAAAGTTTATGAAAAATCTGTAGCTACCTGGAAAAGGTCCCAAATCTGTGGAATGCGAAGAGTTGAAGGGATGTACAGGTAGCCAACCTCAGGGTACAGAATCACAAACTCATTGAGCTACATAATTTCCTTATACACTGTGACTTAAAAATTTAGTCTTTGCTCATGTCACATGGACAAATGTGTACTTTTAGGACTATTCAAACTTGTACACTATACAAGAACCACTATGCAAAGGGAAGCTGCAGCATTATCTTTTATGAAATGCTAAATGCCCATAATGATATTACTTGTGTTTTTATTTTCCAAAATTACAAGATATCCTGGTAAAAGAGATCTTCTCAATTAAAATGTCCAATATCTACCTAAGGGAATCTCCTCCATGCTCTAGCCTGTATCAAATACAAGGTTTCATCTTATATTTAAGACCTGAAATTGATTATCAAGGAAATATAGAAGGACAACTGATCTATTGCTTCATTTCAGGAAGTGGCTAAATGCTGCTTCCCAAATAAAGACATGCACTTTGGTAAAATAACCTCAAAAATGGTAATCTTGGACTTTACCAAGCATACTTCAGACTGCTGGATTGTGATTAAACTTTTCCTTTGCATATAGTATGCTGTTAATTCCTGATCATTGTGGAGCATGTGAATGCACGGTCAGTTTGTTCTTCAATGCCTACTTGCTCACTCTCTCTGTCTGGTGCTTAAATGCCCATGTGGTAGATGGATACTCAAATACTCAAAACATTTCCAGCTAAGTTTGTGCTCTTACCACTCATCTCTACTTGCTCCCATATTGGGATTTTTAACTTGGTTTCTATGATTATTACCAGTATAAGAGTCAAGAAGGCAAATATATTGCTTCTAAGGAAACCTTTTTAGCCTTTTTTTCTTTCTTTCTGTGGAAAGCTTTCTAAGGCTAATTACAAGTCAAAGTGAACCTTTTAGTCCTGTTGATAAAGAAAATTAACAATTATTTTACAGTGGAATAAACACTGTAAAATACAACAACAGAGCTCTCATTTTAACTAAGAGTGTAGCAGTACAACGCCTTAAGATGTTGAAGACCTGAGAAAAATAAATTAATGAAAAACTAAATTAATGAAAAACTAAATTAAAAGTAAATCAATGGAAAAAAAAAACAGCACTAAAGTTAGCCTCAGTTAGCCTCCACAACCATTTTTTTTCCTTAGAGTCACAAATGATACATGAAATTCAAATTGATTCAGAATTGCAAAAGAGATTTGGACAACTTCTGATCCCATTTCTGGCACAAAACTTGAATACATTGTTTTACACAGGGGCCTATATGCCAGATCAAGAGCTGCAAATGAGGCCTTATGCCTTGCAAAGCCTTCACAATTACAGCATTTGTTTACAGATAGATGGGGAATGGATCTAAACAACTGTAAAGCTAAAAGTCCCATTGCTCTCTTTTTTTTTTTTTGGTGGAGGGGCAGCAGAATAGAAACAGTTCTCTGTTTGACTGTTTATTTTCTATTGATTTTCTATTAAACCTTTCTAAAGGCTTAATTTATTTCTGCTTCCCAGTCCCTTCAGATCTCTATCCCACTACGTCAGAAAGTGACATCTCTGTCAGCAACAGTAAAGAAAGTAATGCAAGTCATTACTTTTTTCTTGGTGAAAGAACTGAAGTCAATGGAAACTTAAGCAGATCAGAAGCTTACACATTTACTTCACACTCAAGATCATATTAACGTACTTTAGATGTCAATGTTCTTGAAGCCCCAGCATGAAGCTGGAGTGGTTTCTACTCCAAGTCATAAAAATTGTGACAAAAATGAGATATCATCACATCCATTTCACTGGTTGAGGAAGAATGGTACACAGAGGTAAAATGATTCATCAAAGGTTGGTGATGGCTTCAACAGAAGGTCAAGCCAGCATACCACATCAGAACATGTCCATCTCAAATTGTTCTACTGCAAAACTATATTTTTTCAGTATACTTACCTTTTCTGTTGTAAAAAAAAAGTCTCTGATACAAAATATGTTAAATAATTATAATCACTGCAATAGAGCAGAAATAGAAGACTTATAGAAAATGTGGTTGTCAGTTTAAAAAGTTAGAGAAAAAT
>VZSG01001196.1:3338-66271 GCA_013398315.1 Nothoprocta pentlandii
CGCTCGTCCCCGTCGTCGTCGCGTCCGGGGCCGCATCTGCAAGAGAGCGAAGGCGGCTGGTGGGCGCGGGGACGAGGTTGGTGGCAGCCGTGGGGACACGTCGGGGGGCACGGGGACGAGGTTGGGGGCGCGCGGGGGCACTTACGGGTTCACCAGTGCGGCGGCACGTAGCTGTAGGCGGGGGTGCCCTGGGCACGGTACGTGGGCACGGACACGGGGTGGGCGCCCAGCGCGGTGTGCTGCGGCGTGGTCAGCAGCGTTCCTGCAAAAGCCCCCTTAGATGTGGATTTTTTGCAAGCAAACCCCACAAAGTTGATGTTTCTTGGCTAAATCAAGGTTGGGTTTTGTCCAGCGTTGCTGAACGTAGGCGGATGGACCCAAAGTATCTTCCAGGAGGAGCTTGGAGGTGGGAACCCCTAAGGAGCAGCTTGTTCTGCTCCTCCTGGAAGGGCGGTGGGAGAAGCGCGAGGCATCTTACCTGCCGACATGGCCATGGTGGTGCCCGCCACCATGCCCA
Source organism: Nothoprocta pentlandii (assembly GCA_013398315.1). NCBI lineage: Eukaryota > Metazoa > Chordata > Aves > Tinamiformes > Tinamidae > Nothoprocta > Nothoprocta pentlandii. Next base: position 3,856 of record VZSG01001196.1, read on the forward strand.
TGGCCACGCCGTTGGTCCGCGGCGCGGCCACGGGCGCCGGGTAGATGGCCGAGGGGATGCTGTTGGGCTGCACCACCGTGGTGTGATGGATGACGTGGGGCTGCGCCGCGTACACGGGCTGGGTGTAGTAAGCGCCCTGTTGGAGAAGGGCACAAGAGAGGCCACAGAATCAGCCACGGAAGGGTTGAGGTTGGAAGGGACCCCTTGGAGATCGTTGAGTCCAACTCCTCTACTCAAACAGGGACACTCAGAGTATGGGGCACAGGGTCAGATCCATCTCCCAGAGGAGAGGACTCCAGGAGTGCCCCATGGGTGACAACCACTCATGGAGACACCTTCAAGCCTTGCAGGTCTCCAGCCCTACTCCAGACCAGCAGATGTTACACCTGGCTTGAACCATTAAGGGTGGAAAACCATTGGAGTTCTGCAAAAATGAGTTAGCTCTTTGCTCCTGGTCCTTTCCATGGTCAGGAGCACACTCCAGTGTCTGAAGACGTGGAGAAGGAAGACCTGGGTAGATCCCACCAAAAATACTGTCATAGAAGACCCTTGAACCCCAGGAAGGATGAGGACAACGGCAGCTGGAAGGAGATCCACATCCCACATGGTGAACCAAAGCTTTGGGGCATATCCTGCTGCAAGGGGGTGAAATGGGAACCATGCCCCAAATCTTTCAGCTGCTCACTTGCAAAGAGGGTGGGTGGGAAAGACTAGAGGGTTCCAAACAAAGTCATGAGATTTCATCATGGGCTCACGGAAGCCTTTGGAGGACCTCCAAAGGCGGGGCTTGAGAGCAGAACGGGTTGCAGCTCTGCTATTAAATTACCACTTTCTTTGGGGAGCTACAAAGGTTGCTTGGACAAATTCAAACCTGCAGAAAGGGATTTCCTAGGGCAGCTTCCATCAGCTGAGCCACAGTGACCGGATCTGGGTCACTGGATGCTTTCTTAGAGCTTTCTTAGCCCACTCCAGTTGCCACCAAGCAACAACTCAGGTGGAGAGGGATGCAAGTGCAAGGTGAGCAGAACACCCACCAACAGGTCCCTCTCCCAGATGCTCCCTTGCAGGCTTTTATGCTATAAAACCTCTCTTTGCTCCTTCAACCACTTGAGGAGCCAATGGTGTGACCAGGTGTGGTGCCCCTTCTGCCTGTGATGGGCTGGGATGGTAGGAGGCTATTGGCTGATCTGAACCTCCAGTTGGGGTTGGAAGAAGAGAGGGCTCTTCTTGCCCTCCTTGCTTCACCAGTAGGTCCCAGACTGAGGATCAGGTGAAACGAGTGGGAACCAGCTGGGTACGTGTCTGGTGGCCCTTGGACTGTGGTTCAGCGTCCAGCAGTTTGGCCAGCCCTTCCCAGTGCCTTCTGTACACGCTAAGAGCTGAGTTCTCATGTTAGATGGAAGCATAACTTGAATGGCCAAGTCCCTGGGCCACCGAACCACAGGGTGACAGGGACCTTTGGGATGGGGAAACTGCTACTCTGAACAGCCTGTGACCCACAGGATTTCTGGAGGACACCAGCCCTATGTTCAATCTCCTGGTCCCTGCAGTGCACCATGACAAGGGCACATCATCACCAGGAAGCAACCACGGGGCAAAGCTAGTGAGATGCCACCAGCCATCAGTTGTCGGGTGTCAGCTTTGTCTGGTGGCCGTGGTGAGCACAGGACACCTACCTGGGTGTACAGGTTCTGCTGGGGGTAGGCACTTCTGATGGGGTACATGGCCGTTTGGTACGGATTCGGAGACGGAGAGTAGGGCGGAGGCGCGTTGTTGCTCTGGGTCGGCGGGACCTTGTAGGGAGTCCCCGCGGTGTACCCTGGCAAGACAAGAGCAGCAAGCGTTGGAGCCACATCCACAGGTGATGGGCACGGGCACGCAGGTGCCTAAATCACCAATGACACCCAAATCCCCTCAATTGCCCTATGGCTTCGCAGAACAACGACAGCAGGAACCGTTTGGCTTCACCCATTGACCATGGGTCTTGCTCAGCGTTGGGCTCTTTGCATTTCAGAGCTCTGTGGGTTGTACAAAGTCACGTTGCTCTTCCTGCAAGACCTCATGAGATCTTCTCACAATTCCCCCCCAGATTTGTTGTTTTTCTTTTTCAAAGTGCCCTTCCTAGAGGCAGGAGATCTCCTAAGCGTCTCCACTTTCCTTTGGTGTCTTTCAAAGATATCTTTCTACTGATGGACTTGTGAGGAAGGTCAGGGAAAGATAAGCTTTCCTGAAGGCTCAAACAGCAAAGGTTATTTAAGAGCTTAAATCCTCTTTTAAAGCCTCTTCTGAGCCCACTGGGTGACTGGAGTGTGAAGGCTGTGGGACATCTTGAACTCCTCTGGCAGGGGACATGTGGCCACATGGCCTCCATCCAGGTAAAGACAGCCTGGACGGAGGATCCCTTTAGGACAGGACTCAAACTCCCCATCTCCAGAGGTACTTCCAAGCAAGGGTCAACTTGCACAATACTTCCTCCAAAACTCAAGCGTTCAGTTCGGGGAAAATCTCAGGACTTTCCTTCTTCAGAACACGGAAGGTGTCCTACTCCATGTTCATCAGAAGAAGTGGAGGGTCCTTCTTCTGGAAGCTCCACCAGAAACACCACAGTGCTGCTTACAGACAGACCAACTTCCAATTTTTTTTTGCTATTCTGTTTTTTTTTCTGCTTTCAACTCCTTTTTTTTTTTGCAGAACATGGAGAATTTGGGAAGTCCCGCTTATTGGGGTCAACCTTCATTTCAGATGACCCATCAGGAGACACGGCCAGGCTGAACATCACGGAGTTCAACTGCTTCGAATGTGGATGCAAAGAACTCACTGTGGAGCTCCCTGACTGCCAAATCACAGAGAATTTAGCAGCCATACTACCGAAGTACTCAGCAGATGTCACCTCCAACGTTTGTAAATGAGAATTAAAAAAAAAAAAAAAAAAGAGTTTGCATCAGTTGGTGGCTAAAAATGACTTGCAATCAAGTTTTAATGACACCAGATGAGATGTGAGGCGCCTGGAAACACGTGGCTGGCAGGTGATTGAAAGCCTAATTGCGACCATCTAACATCTTCTCGGGATCAGCAAGTCCCCTGGGGCTGGTGCTGCATTTCGACGGTGACCTAGGGTTTTAAAGACTACGTTTGGGGTGCCCAATCTGAAGGACATCTGATTCTTTCATAGAGCCCGGTTCGAAGGTCCAGATAAGCCGATAATCTGGAATATCGTGCAGCCACCCAAGGGCACGTCAACCTCTTCTTACCCTGTCTTCTGCAAGCAGTGAAGCCTCTAGGGAGGACATCCTGGCTTTGGTCCTGCTGGAGAGCCTGCTAGGAAGCTCCTGAAGGTGGGTGCTGGAGCACCCAGCGACCCACAGCAGCCCTAGGATGCTCCACCTAGGCTCAGCGCTTGAGGAAGGTCCCACACATGTGTGTCCACCTGCATGCAAGCTTGCATGCTCACGAGGAACAGCCCCTTTGGTTGCAACTCTCCCGATAAATCCATCCCAAATAACCCCACTTCCAAGCTCCTGGAAAGCGAGGAGAGCAAAATGGGAACAACAACAACAACAACAAAAACAGGTAGAACCCCAGAAGCAAAGGTTTATTTACTGAATGCTGCAGAAGAAGCTTGGTAGGTTCTGTTCTCAGTCCCAGTGTCCACGGGGAGGTGGAAGGTGCCCTCAGTGGCACAGGAGGAGGACGTCTGTGGCCAGGCCTGCTTCATCAGAAGTGTAGCTTGAGAAGAGACAGAAAGGAGGTGTTACACCCAGCCAGTGCCATGTGTCAACGTTGCAACCAAGCCACCACATCCCACCTTTGTGTCACGTTTTAACCACCCTGCCACCCTCTGCCTTAACTTCTCTTTTAAAGGAGGAACCCATGGGGGAAGCTCACGCTGAGCTTCCTCTCCTGTTGCCTGTTCCTCAAGGAGGACCAATGTATGGCCATCATGAAGTTGCCTACCCCAAGCAACCACTTTTCTGATCCAAGCGACCTGCACAGGGATCTCCATTTGGGGACGTGGCCATCTGGGATGGCTTTGGGGACATTCCTGAAGATCTGCTGCTTGGAGATGAGCACCTGGTGGGTGCTGCAGATGTTGGTCCTTGGTAGCCATGACCATCCCATTCCACACCAAGCATGGTCATAGGAAATGCTGGAGAAACAGGCAGCAGGAGCAGGGGCTTTGGACAGCTGTCCTGTAATCATGGCTTGTAGGAAAGTGGCTTGTAGGAAAGCGAGACAAGCCAGAAGAACCTCAAGAACCAGCTCTTTTGGGGTTTGAGAAGTATCCACTTCATGGTATCTGCTCATCTTTAGTTTTCCAAAAGAGGAAAACTTTGATTTAATTGTCACAGCACATCTCTGTGATGAACCAGCACCAGCTCTACATTTGGGTTCTTTGCCCCATAACCAACGACATTGCCAGCACGTACATAAGAAGGATGACTGTCTTGGAGCACATGGAGTGGGGATGGCAGATGACCAATGGAGGCCTTGTCTCAGGGAGCATCCAAAGAGATTCCCCTTGAATGTCCTCCAAGGCAGCTAGGAATAGAGAGCATCTCCTGGACCTTTGCAAGAGCTACAGCTCACACAGGTGACAATCCAGCCACGATTATTTAATATCATTTAAGTTTTATCTCCTGCCACGATCTCCTGGATTGGGTTTAGCTTTTCCCCTGGCCATAAAAAAATGGTTGGATCTCTGGGAAATCTAAAGAGTCATCAAGGAGGGTCTACGGGTCATGATTCAGAGCACTCCAGGAGAGAAAGAAGACCTGCATGTTGTGCCACAGATGCAAATTTTCTCCAGGTAAGATCCAGAAACAGGGATGGGGATCACTCAGAGCCACCACCCCACCAGGTCCTCAGCCATTCCCAAGGCTGAAGAAACCACTCGCCGGCTCAATACGGGCACAGAGGGAACAGATCCAGAGCTCTCTTCCCTGCTGCATTATTGATAGCGGCGGCTGAAGCCCAAGCCGCTGCACAAAGAGCGTGTCCTACTTTCCAGAACCTAAAAATCACATCTTAATGATGGGTGTTAAAACCAAGCAGCCATCGCAGGGCAGCAGAACGCCTCGGAGGAGGCACAGCCTAGCGTTAATGAAGAAATATATATTTTTTTACTATTTTTTAAAAGATAATTTTTTTAAAGAAGTATTTTTTTTTTTTAATTATTGATGTGTCTCGTGTTTCTGCAGTAGAATGATCTTAGGTGCTGCTTTTTACAGACTTGAAAGGGAGATTTTTGCAGCAAAATGGTCCTAAAAGACCAGGCTCAAAGTGGGCATCGGAGCTTGCAGCACTTGGGAGGGCTGCTTTAAAGTGAGCTGTTGGGGAGTTTAATGGGCTTTGGGGTTTAAATCTGCTTTGCAGGAATGTCAGTGATTCTGCAGGAAATACTGGGTGGAGTGAGGGAGAAATCCAGGCCCGTTCCAGCTACTGATTTCCCTTTCCCATGTGTCTAGGGCTGGAGGGAGTGAGGGGATCCTGGGTCTCTCCAAAGGTCTCCTTGTATCTCATGATGCTTTTCTAAGTGAGGAAATCAAAAGTCTGCAACATCAAATCTTTTATTTTTTTGATATATTTGGGCTATATCGTAGCAAATCAGCATGCCACAAGTCAAAGATGCTCTTCCCTTCCCACCCTCCACTTCAAGCAGCTTTAAGGAGCACGTTCATGAGCTTCTTCTAGATGAGGAAACTCAGGTGTTCAGTCCCTAAATGCACTAGAAATTTGGTCAAGGAAACTTGGTCAAGAAAACCAAGTCATCATTTTGCTGATGGCTTTTTCAATGCTCATTAAGGATTTCTGCTGAGACCTTGGACCAGGAGGCCTCAAAATACAGACCCCTTGCCAGCTGATGGGATAGACTGGGGAGCAGAAGATCTCATGGAGATGTCCTCCATGATGGGGCACCTCAACAGCGCTTTATGGGCTGCAACCAGGCTGTTCGCAGCCCACTGTCTGAGAGCAACTGAGTCCATCTGAGCAAACACCAATAGGATGTTTCATCTAGCTTGTTTTGCATCCGTTGCCTCTCAAAAAAAGGCCTTATTTTCTCCTTCAAGTCCATTTTCTTGTGGCTTCTGCCAAAGGGCACAATGGTGAGAGGTCCAAAGCACCCAAAACCATGAGGGGCTTCAGGAGACGTTTTGCCCAAGGCAGAATCAGACTCGTAAAAATATAATTCAATGAAGACTAGTGGGGAAATGCAAGGAATGGGGAAAAGTCTCTGAGCTGGAGGGAGGTCAGAGCCAAGGCCGCCTCCAAAGCCTTGGCTCTGCCCCAAGGTCTCCATGCAGGAGCAAGTTGAGGGCTCCGGACCACGGCATATCTCAAAACGCAGTCAAAAAACCCTCAATAAGGGGTTTTAAAGGTTTTAAAGGTATTGATTTCAAACCTGCTATGACCCTTCATGAGCAGGAGGGACATTTGTCCACCAAGAGAGCTAAGAATAGCGGTTTTTAATCGTTGCCCTTTCCTTGATGGTTTAACGATTCAGTGTGTTGGGCCACCACATTATCATGTCCCAGGAGATTGTTTTGTTCTCAATGGGAAACGATCTGTCAGCTTGCTGGCCTTTCCACCTTCCCATTTTACAACACAGGAATTATTAAAAGTATTCTGAATAAAGCACAAACAGAAAAATAATTAAAAAAAAAAAAAGAAATGTAAATGTCAAGACAGCTGTGAATTCTCCTGATTGTGCATTAAGCCGGGTGACAAAAAAAAAAGAGCTGGTGACAAAAATGATCAGAGGATTTTATATATGTATATGTATATATAGCAAGAAAGGGGGAAAGATTAGGACTGCGCTTCAGAAGGAAGAGTCTGGGAAAGGAACAAAAGGCGGAGGGGCACAAAGAAGATTGACCAGGGCTTTCATTTCCCCTTTCACATAATGCAAATCTAAGGCAACACTCAATGATTTGCATTGCTCAAAAAAAAAAAAAAAAGAAAATCAGTAACTCGAGCCTTAATTAATCCGCAGAAGGGCCTGCTGCAAAGTATTATAGCGATAAAAATACAGCACGAATCAAAGGCGGGCGAAGGTTGAGTTTGTTTAATGAAAGAGAGAACACCCACAGCTACAGCATCCAGGACAGAAGTAGGAAAAAAATCAAAGTTTCTGTATTTGAGGGCTTGAAAGACGAGCTGACTGACAAGCCCAACGTGCTGCCTTCCAAATCCAACTTTTGGGCTTTTTCCGTTGCGTGCAGCAATGCAGAAAGAGAAGAGGCCACCTGGGACTGGTGACAACCCGGCATCCCCGCTGGGGAATTATAAATTAGCTGTAAAGCTGACATGTCCTGGAGCATCTGGAGTCCCGGCAGGGATGCTCCTATGGGACCAGCGCAGATGGGTTTTTGCCCCAGCTGGCAAGGTGGGAAGCTGGTCCCTGATGGTTATTGCTGGAATTTCCTTCCTGATTATCCCCATCTTCTCCTCCTTGGAGAACCTTTCCTTGGCTGAGGCAGTTTCTTCAGCATGCTATTCAGATGTCCTCTTTTCCCTGGAAGCTAGCCTGGCAAAGCAAGGCTTGGCAACTCTCACTCATTTACACAGGGTCCACAGCACGTAGGATGGAGAGGAGATTTTGAAGGCATCAAGTGCCCTTTTCCACGAGAAGCCCAACTCTCACAGGATATAACTAAGAGTGCAGGAAGCACCAGCCTTGGTGCTCCCCATGCAATGGGCTTGCTCCTTCCTCCAGGTCCTTCCCACCAGCTCCTTGAACGCATCAGCAGACCAATGTTCAACACTTGCTCAGGCAAATGGATGATCAGACTGCAAAGATTGGGAAGTAAATTTTCCATCATGTGGTATGGGACATATCCCACTCCTTTCCTAGGCAGAAATCCTAATCCAAGAAGGATCCATCAGCATTGAATACTCTGCTTCAATTATCAGCTCCCAATCTTGCTTCCTACCACTAAATCAAAGCTCAAAGTCCTCTGCATGGGAGAAAGCCCTTCTTGTCTCACATCTCATGCCACTGCCACCCGTGCTTCTCAACATGACTGCAAAGAACTGAAATCTTGGCATAATGCACGTCCCTCTCTCCCAGGGCATCTCAGCAGGATGCTGCTGATGAATTGCCACACTTGGCCATCCTTGGTCACTAGCATTACTCATTCTCCTGATGGATGGTCCTTCTCAGGCTGCAGATGCCTTTGCATGACTGGTGATGCACCGACGAGTCCTAACATGCACAACACCCTCTTTGCAGCTATCCCTTTACAGGTGGTTTCCTTGTTCTCTCTTGGTCTTCTTGACTGCTTCTTCTCAGACTGGCTTGGGTTTTGCCTTTTTAAAAAAAACTTGCACGATTTTATTGCCTTTCTGGGTAGGTGCAAGCAACATCTTTGCTCAAGAGGGTCATCCCAAAAGCCACTCCACATGCTTCTACACTCTTGATGAGTCCCATTTCTTAACTTATTCCTGCTACCTATGCCAAGAAAGCAATCTCATAAACCATCATCCTAGACATCACTTTCTCTGAGAGCATCTTCACTCTATCCAAGCTATTTGAGGAAGCTACTATGAGCAGGTTGCCCTTTCTCATGAGCATGTAGGACATCCCAAGTAGGATTTGTCAACCCTTTCTCTGCAGGATGGATAACCTCCCAGAGGAGTCTGTCCCACCTGAAGACTGATGGGTTGAAAGACTCTGTAGGAGAGTCTTTCCACTGAACGACTCTCACATTCCTCTCCACTGACCTCTGGCTAGGTTGGACACCTACCATTTACACAGCTAGAAGCAGTCAAATGCTCTCCAATGTGGCAATTGCTACAACTGTTTTAAATAGCTGCACATTTCCTAGCCGCATGCTTTTTATTCAGAAAATTCAATTGAGCTGAAACAAAAACTTTCCAAAGGAATGTGTGGATTTCAATGAGATTTCCAAAGAAAAGTGTTTCATCTGGGTAAAAGAACAGCATTTCTGAGGTTTATTTCAGTATCTCTTCTAATACGAATGCCAGTCACCAGATCATGGGGACTGTGATGGACAAGAAGCACTAAGGACCTCAGAAAACCTCCTATCCCTGCAGGAAGTGGAGGTTGCCTCTCCTGTGGGTGCCCCCTTGACTGTCTCCCCATCCAGAGGCCAAGCTGCTGTCTGTAGGATGGACATGCCATTGCAGGGGCCAAGTGAGAAACATCTCCATGCTACGAGGCACTTTGGAGACACTGACTTTCCTTGGAGTCAGGCTTTCCTGCCTTTGCCTCCCCAAGGCAAGGACCAGGTGTGATGCATCAAAGCATCCCATCACGCTCAGAAGGAGCAATGCTGAAGAGCCTGTCTGCAGGGACACCATGGTGACCTTCCTCCACCTCCACCTTGGTAGCTCTCATCCTGCATGTCAGAGCTTGACCCACCCTCCAACCTTGACTCCTGGAGATGTCAGGCAGGAGGTGCCTCCTTTTGATGCTCTTCAGAGGTGCTACGTCTTCTCCAACATCTCTTGGGTCCCTGTGTGTCCAAGCTCATGCCAGAGCTTACAGCACCAGGGTGCAAACCTAGAGTAAGACTGTGCAATGGGGCTGACTTTTACTTGACAAGACTTGTCTAGAAAGGCAGACACGCTAGTTTTAGCCTGACCACTTTCAACTTAGAGCTGCTTGCCCATATTTTTTTTGCATTTTCATCATGCCCAGGTTGACATGAAGAAGTCCCCCTGTGTTTCCTTCCCCATCAGAGCACAGAGGATGCTGCCACACCAGCCACTAATAAACTTGTGGGGTTTTTTTTGCATGATGGGACTCTTTTCATGGCTCTCTTTCAATATTTTGGACGGCCAGCATGCACACAGTGGGGCAAGGACCTTTCCAAGGTTATCAGCATGTGGAAACATGCCGAAAGAGCACTCCAATGGCACAGGAAAACACGGAAAAAAATAAAACAGATCCCTCAGAGAGGCACCCAGAGTAACTGGCTTTATTTAACAGCCTTGCAAAATAACAGACCTTCATCGATGTGCAGAAGATGGAACCCAAAGGGGTTTTGGCAGCAACCGCCCGGCTCCAGCAGCCAACGGAGCGGGAACTTGACGCTCCGAGGAGCAGGGCGGCCACAAAGCTCTGCTTTGTGCTCCGTCCCCAGCACTGACGGGCCTGAAAAGGCACCTTTATTCCCAAGTTTGAAAATCCCTCGGCTTGTGTTTTTGGAGGCAAAAGCATTCAGAATAAACATCTCGGGCAACCCAAAAAACAAGAAAAGCGATCGAGTCCAAACACTGTTCTTCATCTCAGAAGTGGGTGAGAGATGTTTTTTCAGGCCTTTGTGGTAAAAAACAGGAAAAAAAAAAAAAAAAGAAAGGGCACCATCCTGATTTTGAAAGTGCTTTTCTGGACACAGTCCAGGTCTCACAAATTCTTGGATTTGACCTATGTGATCACATCCTTTAGCAACGCCTCCCTGATAAGACACCACTGCAGCTAATGAATAGGATTTTGATCTCAGGGTTGCTATTAGACAGGTTCTTCCTTCTTCTCATAACACACTCTACCTCAAACGTCCTTTGGCCATAGGGCAGAGCAATGTTTGGAAACTGCTCCTTGGCTCTTGATTTTCCATCATCCGTTATCATGTAAAGAGGCTCCCACCCACTGCTCATCTTCTGCAAGTGGAGGCCTTCATTGGGCTTAAAAAGCCACCAGCAGTGGAAAGTGTTGCCTGGCCCTTTGAAAGGTCTGGTTTTGGCAAAATGCTTCATTGGATGTTCAACTTCAGCTAAATTCTATCATCTTGAGCAAAGGGCCAAGAAGCCATCAACTACTCCAGAAAGTAAAAGACATCTCTAAAGCTGTCCAGCTTTTGACTCAAATGAATAAAGACCAAGTGATCCACCAAGCAGAGGAGCTCAAGTGTTCCTCATTAAATGCAGAACCTCAATAGTTTGTGCTATGCTGAAGAAAACTCATTGTGGATGCTGGATCTTACCAATTAGCAAATACATTGGACAGGAAGATCAAGCTACTCCATTGTGTCTGTGGTTCTCTTCTGACAGTGTTGTTCCCTTCATTTTCTTAAAGAAACTTTCTTGGAGAAGGTGAGGGTGGCTCCCAGCATGGACTTTTGCAATAAAACTTTGCTAAAGGAAGCAGTCAATCAAAGAATGTCTTTGTAAGCAACTACAGGAGGCTCTTGCTTAGCGAGAGGAACAGAATCACAGAATTCTAGAATCACAGAACAGCAGAGACAAGGAATAGCAGCAGGGACACTTGCTCAGGAAGGCACAGTGTGAAGGACCAAGCAGAGGTGGCTCCTCTGCAGGAGATGGCAGACAGCATGGGGTGAGGCTCTGTGAGAAAAGATGAGTGGCCTCCACTTGCTACGATGTGAGAGGTACATGACATGGCTAAAGCAGACAGCTGGGAAAGACACTTTTATGCTAAAAAACTTTATGCTAAAACACTTTTCCAGCTAAAGCTGGAAGGAAGCAAGAGAATTTGCCCAAGTGAGGCACAGGGATAGAGAAGAAGGCTCCAGAGGTGGGTCTGAGCTATGGGTGATGAACATGTTGCCTGATCACAGACTGTAAAAACTCCTGGGATGAGCTTTAAGATATAATTAAGGGCTCAAAAGTACTTCATGTCCTGGAGAGACTTTCCCAATGCATGGTGTGAAATTCCTGCAGGAGCTGGTACAGGGAACATGTATCAGCAAAATATTTACCAACTAACACACAGAGACAGCAGCATTTGTATATCGAGTAGCAAAGGATAATTCTCCTGCACCCTTCAAACACGTTATCTCCACACACGACGTTGGCTTTACCTGGGGCATAGCCGGGGCTGCTGGTTGGATACATGTTTGGGTTGTAGGCCGGGGCAGCTGTCGGGTATCCCGTCGGATAACCTGCAAGGAGAAAAGGAGAGATGTTATGCATCAAGAAGACAGGATTCCTGAAAGCAATAAACTACCAGCAAACAGGCCATGAGCATAGCCGAGATGTAGAGCCCAAGTGTCTTCTCCAACAGCCAGGGCACAAGGCCTACAACTGCACTCCACAGGATTTCACCTGACTCAGTATTTAAGCCTTATCCCCCTGGAAAGTGAGAAAACAAGTAGGTTGAAGGCACGCTGGAGAAAACGACCCAGAAAACACACACCAAATGAACAAGCCGGTGATGAAAAACCACAGCCATGAAGTGCTGAGCCCCATCTCCTCCTCCTCCAAGAGCAGCAAGGACTTCCAATCCCAATGGCGGAGCTCAGCACCTTGCCTGGGGCCTTGGTCCTCCACATCCCTACCCTACCCTACCCTACCCTACTCTACTCTACTGTACTCTACTCTACTCTACTCTACTCTACTCTACTCTACTCTACCAGAGCTTCTTGCTAAAGGGTAGGTGAAGACATCGTATGAAAACAGGCCAACCCTTGTGGTCACTCATCCCTGTACAACTTCAGGTCTGAGAAGGGATCCATCTTCCTGCCAAACAGCCAGAGAGGAGCACACCAGGCACCTTGTACCGCTTGAAGCCACCACAGAGGTTTTAATGAATATTTTAGGACAGGTTACAGAGAGTCTTCGGTTTCCATTATCTTCATTCAGGTCTACCATGGGGACTTCAGGGGAAATCATCTAAGCAGACAGCTACAGAGACGCTTGGTCAGCTGGCATCCAAGCAACCATAACAGCATCTACAGAGGACCTAAAGGTCATGATGGACGCCTATATACCATGCAAGCCTCTAGCATCAGACTCTAACTTCCTCGGAGATCATCATCTCCTATGAAGACCACAGAGGACAATCTCTGCACCTCAGTCTGCCCGCTGTTGCTTTTCATCACACTCCTTTCTTTTTTTTCTTTTTTTTTTTTTTTTTTTTTTTTTTTTTTTTTTTTTTTTTTTTTTTTTTGATGTTTTTAAAGACTGTGTATGGTAACACTCAAATAATTCCCCTCCTTCTTACTTGCTTCCTGCATAAATCCCTCTTAAACCCAACAGGCCACGTTAATCTTGGCTTCCTGCTGCCGGCATTTGGCTTTGCTGGGCTTGGAAACCGCACTGCTGTTTCCCCTGTTTATCCATGTATCTCCCTGGCCTCCAGCCCGGAGGCTGATCCAGTTTGGTGGCCTGCAGCAGGCACCCTCCTTGGTGTCTCCACGCCAAGCTCCACCGATGTCATCTCCTGCATGCCAGCAAAACCGGGAAGAGGCAATTAGCCAACAGATTCCCACCCCTGCTTCTGTGCTTTATTAAATACAAGCATGCGTGGGGCTCTGCTCCCTGTCCCAGGAAGATGAGCACATTGAGATCCCTCCATCCCACATCCATTAATTGACTCTACTCAAGACCTGGCACCCACTGCACAACCTACGACTGCAGAAAAAAAATTAAAGTTGATTTGAATACATCTAATTCAACACTCACGACCACTGTACTGGAATAAATGGCTGCATGTTCTGCGCTCTCATTTTCATCAGTGATATATTTGGCATCTAAATCAGGTTAATTAAAAATTGCTGCAGTCACTGCTGGAGAAGCAGCAGTTTGGCAGATTTTTATTTTAGACTGTACCTAAAATCAGGCTGTCAATGCATGTAGGAATACACACGCTGCAGCAATCAAGAAGCTCCTCGGAAAGTTATTTGGAGACTCCGTGATTGCGAGCAGGACGCTAAAGCTGAAGATCTCAAAGCAAAATGCCAAGCCGTGGGCTGGTGAGAAGATAACCATTTCCTTTCCCAGCACGTTACTGCTCCAGTGCCCCTCAGATTCCCACTCTCCTGCGACCTCTGGACCATGAAAGGCACCAAAATGTCAGCACTGATGTCCACATTTCAGAGAATCGCAGAAGGGTGGAGGTTGGAAGGAACCTCTGGTGATCATCTGCTCAAGCAGGGTCAACCAGAGCATGTTGCCCAGGGTTGTGTCCAGATGGGGAGCACAGCCTAGTCAAATACACTGCCCAATATACACAGGCTCCATCATCCCCATCCTCCTCACCAGCTGCTGGGCATCCCACAGGTGCTAACTGACGATGGGCACTACCTGGACAAGAGCCTCCTTGGAGTATCAGGTATTTTGTATCTTTGTGACAAATCAGTCCACAAAAATATGTCCCAAATCTCTTTATTATACTGCAATGCACCTAACAGTCCTCATTTCGATGGAAAATCATTACATGTATCTTCCCATGGGGCACCAAATGGCCAAGGTTGCAATGTGCCCATCGCCAGCATTCGCCACCTATCAAATTCAGCAGAAACCTCTTCTCTACTCAAACCAAAACTTGCAATGTTAGGTCTAAAGGGAAAAAAACAAGCCTGAAGTAACCAGGCCATTCTACTTTAGGGGTCTGAAAAGGCAAATGTAGCTTTCGGTAATGTTTTCCATACATTCAGAGACTACCTCAAGCAGATGAAGACAACCCTGCACTTTGCACATCCACTTCCTCTTTGTTGGATGCAACTTCTGCTCAGCAGGACTGGCTCTTGCTATTTGTGATGGCTTTTGCTTTTTTGAAACTATGGCCATTTGCAGAACATTTCTGCTTCAAATAACCACCATTTCTACCAAAGAAGCTATAATAAGCGTTGGATGTGAAAAGATGCAGCCAGCCCCACTCTCCTTTTCTCCCCACCTTGATCATGTCAACCTTGGTAAGTCCTGACCTCCAGCAAGAAAAAATGTCCTTTTTAGTTAAAGGGGGAAATGGGGATGGAGAAGGTACAGGGGAATCAATGTTGATTTGTTCCTTTCTGGACACACCAAAAGATATGAAGGTATCTAAAGCGATGGCAATTTGGACCAGGGGGAATGTGTTTGCAAATCCTCTGCATTCAGAAGTCACTAGGTTTAAAATAGGAGTCATTTCTGCACCTTATTTGCCTCCTTGTTGCCAAACTGCTATGGTTTGTGTTTGCTGGCTCTTCTCCACCACCAAAATGACTGTGAACTGACCTCCTTGAGAAGATCAAAGCCACCGTTCACTTTGTTCACACGAGTACATCAAAGCCACTAGAGGACTGGAAGAAAGAGGTCATTCCTGCCTTCAAAAGGCAGGTCATTCCTACCTACAGAAAGGGCAAAAGGGAAGAGCCAGGAAACTACAGGCTGGTTAGTCTCACCTACGGTGGTGATGGAGCACCTCCTCCTAGAGAGCATCACTAGGCATGTAAAGTATAATAAGGTGATCAGGAGTAGTCAGCATGGATTCGCCAAGGGGAAGTCATGTCTGATGAACCTAATAGCCTTCTACGATGGGATGACTGGATGGATGGAGGATGGGAGAGCCATGGATGTTGTCTACCTTGACTTCAGCAAAGCTTTCAACCCTGTCTCCCATAACATCCTCATAGAAAAGCTCCACAAGTGTGGGTCAGATGAGTGGACAGTGGGGTGGATTGAGAACTGGCTGGATGACAGATTTCAGAGGGTGGTGATAAACGGGGTCGAGTCCAGTTGGAGGCCTGTGGCCAGTGGTGTCCCCCAGGGGTCAGTGCTGGGCCCAGTGCTGTTCAACTTGTTCATCAATGACCGGGACGAGGGCACGGAGTGCACCCTGAGCAAGTTTGCAGATGACACCAAGCTGGGTAGAGTGGCCGACACTCCGGAGGGCTATGCTGCCATCCAGAGGGACCTGGACAGGCTGGAGAGTTGGGCAGAGAGGAACCTCATGAGGTTCAACAAGGACAAGTGCAGGGTCCTGCACCTGGGTAGGGATAACCCCAGGTATCAGTACAGATTAGGGGTTGACCTGCTGGAGAGCAGCTCCGCAGAGAGGGACCTGGGAGTCCTGGGTGACAAGTTAACTATGAGTGTGTCCTCATGGCCAAGAAGGCCAGAGGAGGGCAACAAAGATCATTAAGAGATTGGAACATCTCTCATACGAGGGGAGACTGAGTGAGTTGGGTCTGTTTTCTCTGGAGAAGACAAGGCTGAGAGGGGATCTGATTAACGTGTGTAAGTTCATGAAGGAAGTTCATGTAGGAAGGAAGGGCCAAGCTCTTGTGGGTGGTGGCCAGTGGCAGCACAAGGGGCAGTGGGTGCAGGTTGGAGGCCGGGCAGCTCCATGTGGCCGTGGGGAAGAACTTGTTTGGTGGGAGGGTGCCCGAGCCCTGGCCCAGGCTGCCCAGGGAGGCTGGGGAGGCTCCTGCTCTGGAGACCTTCCCAACGTGCCGGGATGGAGCGGGTGCCCCGTGCTCTGGGTGTCCCTGCTGGAGCAGGGGGTTGGACTGGGTGATCCCTAGAGGTCCCTTCCAACCTCA
This sequence comes from Nothoprocta pentlandii, assembly GCA_013398315.1. Classification (NCBI taxonomy): domain Eukaryota; kingdom Metazoa; phylum Chordata; class Aves; order Tinamiformes; family Tinamidae; genus Nothoprocta; species Nothoprocta pentlandii. The sequence continues at coordinate 20,082 of VZSG01001196.1, forward strand.
ACCATTCTGTGATTCCATTCTGTTCCCACCACAGCAGTCCTAGAGGGAGTAAGAAAAAGTGCCAAAGTCGCCAGGCTCCTGCTTTGGCTTCTCCCAGTGATGTCCTACATGACCTTGTGTAAGTCCCCGTCCCTCTCTGCAACTCTGCTCCCTTCCTGCCACCTCTGCTTGGTCTCTTTACCTTGCATCACACAGCAAGCAGGGCAACCGTGTGGCCCTTGCTGAGCTCTAATGATCTTCATGGGCTTCCTGCTGGAGACTGAGATAAGAAAATCTCAGGGACAGAAAATGTCCTTTACTCTGTGTTTGTCTCGCTTGATGCATGAAGTGACTCCATCTCTGCTGGGGCTCAGGGCCTTACTACAGTAATGATGCAGGAGCTCAGAAAATTAGATGAAAATACACTGAGGAAAATCTATTAGATTCCACAGAGAAGAAATCAGAAGTTACTTTCTGGGTTGATTTTAATTCAATATCCTCGTTGCAATCAATAGAAGTGGAAAACTCGATGCTCATTTCATACGCTCCCCGAGGAAAAGATACAGCACTGGGGACCTGAGACACCAGCTAAACTAGCTCCAAAACTACAATACAATGACCAGCTGCAAAAAATTAAGCATGTCCTAATTCCGTTCTCCCTCTGGGACAGGCACATCTCAAGGAGTTGCACCGGGAGAGAGTTTGGGAGGTAAATTCCAGAGACCGGATTTGGATGCTTTTAAGTAAGGGCTTTGATAAGCTTCAGCTCCACCACAGCCATACTCAGCACTCATAATAAAACAGGTAGCTCCTGTATCCAGCTATACGTGTTGCCTATAGGCAAGACAGCTGTGCTTGTGGCTGTATATATATATATATTTAAGTGCAGAAGGACTTGGAGGCTGCATTTAAGCCACCTTCTCCCACCTTCGAGGATAATTTGCTTCCATTCCCCAACTCCAAGCGCGGCTCCTGGCCAGCAGCAGGTCCCAAGAGGCCACGGACACTGCTAGATGCATCCGTACGCTGGCAAAGCCACACGGAGGAAGAGGAGGACCATCGGATAAAAGGAATGGATGTGTCAGCAGGCAGCTGCAGGGGAAAGGCTGGACCGCGCAGCAGCTCACGGGGTGGCAAGGATTAAAGAGTTGAATAGGCGGCAACAGAGGGGAAGGGCTTGTTTGGGGTCAGCTGGGGATTAGGTTGGCCGTTGTCTTTCATTGGCTTTGGCATCTGAAATTCAATTCACTCATCCCCAGCCCTGAACCCAACAGCAGAGCGGCTCCTGCTTCCCCATCCCTCAAACTGCCAGGAAAAGCCTGGCAATGCCCTGAGTATTGATGCTCCCAGGCTGCAGAGCACCAAGCATGAGGGGCTGAGGGCCACCAAAGCCTAGGGCTCATTGCAGATAGTCCAGGTGTGCAGGGAAACAGCACGAGGGGTTCCTTAGTCATCCTCAAGCTCCAAGGGCACTGCCATAACGTGGTCAGATGCAGCAATGGCAGAGATGACCTGAGAGATCCACAGCTCAACCTCATGGCCTTCAGTGGACACACAGATGGATGGTTACCCAGGAGTGGAAATATGTCCAAGGCCATTGGGATTTGGGATGAGCCTCTAGAACCTTGGCTGAACATCAGCTGATGAGCTGCCTTGATTCCCACCTTCAGGCTCTGCCCATCTGGGTTATCAAAAGATATCCAGGTCAAGTTTCCAGGGTGAATTCCCAATTCAAAGGTCTCCTCATTTTTCCACTACCTATCAGGAAGGCTCCAACATATGTTGCCAAAGTGATAACCCTCATAAACTGGCAAGTTGCACCGTGTGTCCAAGAGGTCAGTAAGAATTGCCAGATCCTGGAGAACCAATGGTGTGTGGAGTGGGAGACATGCTGGCTACTTGCCAGTCCCCTCCAGGGCTGGATTTGCCACCTGATGGAGCAGGGTGCCAGTAGGAAGCAGTTTACTTGATCTGTTTTCTGTGTAAAGGAGGTTTACAGATAAATAGGTCTGGTCAACAAACCTCCATATAGTGTAAGAAATAATGGATTCGTAGTATCTTGCATTCTTCTCCTTGGATCTGGGCTATTCTCCATGTGCCGATGTCTCAAAAGGAAGACACAGGAGATGACAGGGTGCAGGCTGTTTGGTGACCACAGCAGACTTCAGAGAGGTTGTAGAGGCTCTTTTCTTGGAGATTTTCAAAACTGCCTGGACAGGGTCCTAGGCAACATTCTCTAGATGACTATATTTATGCATTAGGATTGGACTAGACAATCTAAATGATCTCCAGAGGTCCCTGACAACCCCAACCCTTCTGTGATGCCGTGACCTTCTCCTGGACTCTCACCTCTACCCTCCAGGTCTGATAACACAGAGAACAACTCTGTTCATTAAAGGCACTGAGGTTCCTCAGTTCCTCCCACCTCTGCTTGCAAAACCTCATCCAGCAGATCCACAACATGGCAAGACTCCCATGATGGACAAGCAATCAACGTCTCCAGACTCACATGGATGGAGTCACTCAAAAGGAGCACTATCCATCCTCAATGAGGATGCCAAAGTTACAGGAGAAGATCAAGCAACACTCTCAATATTGAGGAATATCAAACCAGTACAACTAAAGGCAGGTACAAACTCAGCTATCAAAAATGTTAAAAACCGGAGCAGACAAAGCACTTGGAATTACTTAAAAAAGAAACGAATATGGTGACGTGAGCTTGTTTCACAGAGGCTTTCTGGTTATCTCAGCCCAAAGTCATTCTTAAAAGGAGGCTGTTGTAGAGCTAAGACTCTGTGGGACTTGCGTACTCTTGAAATTCCTGAAAAATAAAAGAAATTGAATTTTCTTTTCTAAAAAGAGACCAGATGGCTGCATCCTCATCTCAGCCTTCCAGTGGCAATTGGCTAAACGAATTGATCCTTAAAACACCGATTTCCAAAACGCACCACTTAATTTTTCAAAAATCGTTTCTGTTGGCCATTATCTGATTACTGCCTACGTTGCTACAAGCAGCCTAAATTAATTTGCAAGCCAAAAATATTCCCCTTCATCCCTTTTCCTAGCAGCTCCAGAGCAGCGATACACTCTCGATAGCAGCAGCATCACAAGGATTTGTACAATGACAGATAACAAAGTCCCTTGTCTAAGTGGAAGACAAGAGTGGAGGTTCTGTAGAAAACCACCTTCCAACTCATTGGAGCGCTGTCATGGATCATCTTGTCTTCAACATCCGATTGTCCGCTTTCCACCCGGCATGAAGCTCTGCCACCCACTCACGGATGTAAAAATAGAGGCTAAGCTGAGGGCAAGGGTGGCACCAAGCTGCAGAGCAAGTTAATGGACAGGTGAGACTTCAGCATCTGGAAAGACGCATCTCCTGCTCATGGCTTCATCGTGACAAGGAATCAAGTGACTTTGCCGGACCAAAAAGATACGAGGGAAATGGCAATAGCACTGCTTGGACACGTGCTCTCTTCATCCTCTCTTGCTCAAGAGAAAACCTGGTTTTAGACCACTTCATAAAGTTCAATATTGTTACAGGCTGTAGGCCATAGGAGGTAACTCCCGTTCCCATTTTAGTTCCACCTCCGTTTTAATTCCCACCTAAATCCAAAAAATAAAGCAACACCCAGAAAGCTCATGGGCCTCGCTGCAGCCGTCTGGTTTCAGGAAGCAAAAGTCATCTTGAAAACAAGAAGGCACTGTCTGAAAATATTAGTAAGATAGTTGGATTATTTAAGTCACAGACTATAAATAAAGCTCAGCAACAGGACTTGACAGGATGTCAATCAACATAACGTCTGGGCAGGAGACATGTGTCATATCCTTCCCCGTGTTCAGGCAAGTCTCCATGGTAAAGAAGTTCCTGCAAACTATTTAAGTCACGCAAGATTAATGTTCCCTGCAATTATTGACTTCCTTCTGGATTTGATTAATCCAAAGCAAGATATGAACAGCAGTAATGCTGGGATAACACTGCAGCTCTGCAGAAAGCCTAAGCCCTGGATAAAGAGGCCATTAGAGTTTTCCTTAAAACACTGAACTGTGGCTCCACCCTACGTGATAATGTTCACTCTGGAAACACTGAGCTGGAAGGATTAAAATAATTTGTGATGGCAGAAGACTGCAAAATGTATAGGAGACCAAGGTGCAATTCACCCTTGGAAGAATAACACTGAGAAAAAAGGGCAATCTCCATCTTTTTTTTCTAGACATGAATATTAAGGGTCAAAGAGATGATGTTGCTTTCAGAGAAGGTCCACGCCAGAACTTGGATAAGGACCACGGGTCCCCATCTCCCAAGTCACCATGATACGATACAACAAACTGGTGCTCAGTCAAACTGAAGTGGGGGCTGCAAAGATTGGGCCAGGAGAAGTATGACTGAATAAGACACCAGGCTGTAGCGATTCTTCCAATCTTCAGATCCTTTCCCAATTAATTCCCACCACGGAATCACTTCCCACCACAGATGCTCGGTATGGAGCAGAGGTTCTCACGGCGCTGCTTGTTGGGATCCTCGGCTCCAGATCAGGGAAGGTCAGCTCGCACCGCACGGTTTTCCATGTGAAATGCAGACTGCTCCCGCCCCGCTCGCATGGCTTCACATTCAGCAACACTGAATTTCATCATCAGGCCATTTCACTCCGTCTCCCGAGAGCCTGCCACGAGCCTTCCTATTTGGCCCTCATCTCTACCAACCTGAATAATTTAAGACCACGAGTCAACGTGGTCTCCTCAGTCTGCGCTCCCTTTTCCAGGTCAGTTATGAAACCGTCGCACCAGCGCAGATCCCAGCCCAAACCTCTGTAGAGCACCATGACCCTCTTCACTAAGAAACACCGCGACTTGCTTTAACCCCCAAGCTTCCAGTTGCTTCCATCTCCTCCTGCAACTGCTTCATTTCCTTAAGCAAATCTCTGCTTTTCCCTTGTGGAAAACCTTTGGTGACGTAGCCTCCCGCATCCATGTTCTTGCTGGCATCCTTGGAGAATGGCCGTAGGGTTGGGAGGCTTTGACCCACACCACCCCAAGACTGAGCTACTGGTTTCCTTCTTCATCGTGGCTCTTTTAGGTCTTCAAAAGCCATTTCAATGCATGGTTTTCTTTTCTGGCAGGGGTCTCGAGCAGATCCAGGGTGACAGAGTGAAGCAAGGGTTACGCTCTGCAAAGGTACCTTTTGCTCCCAAACCGCCACATCCTACATGCCCTTGGGGTCCAACCTGCTTCGCTCAAGAGCCAGGGAAGCCTCCTTGGTGAAGCAATGCTGGAAGGGCATTAGATACGTACAGATGCATCAGAGCCACCATCACACCCTATGGGACTGGCACTGTAGAGGCTACAGGTTGAGTTACTGGCATTAAAAAATTGAGGTCTACTTTGTAGACAAGAGTGATGATTTTGAACACTCTGCAGCAAAGTGCTTATGGTGAAGAGAAGCAGCGGTAGAAGATTACCTACCTGGCCAAGCACCACTTTCCATTTTTCTTCCTTTTGCATACTTTGATTCAGTGTGCCAGTTTGGGACTTGGGCTATCATCTGCTTTAACGGCAGGAACAACGTCTAAGCCCAAGGTATTCCCAGCCCCGTTGGGGTTGGATTGGGTGATGTGGGGTTGGACTAGGACCTTCAGAGGTCCATTCCAACCTCAAACCTTTTGTGATGTGTGTCTGTGGATTAACCTGGGCCTCCCTCAAGTCTACACTAATTGTGTGTAGACAAGAATTAACACTACAAAACACACCCTGTAGTTCAGGCTCTCTCCTATAAAGCAAGCTCCACCTTGCTTCCTACCTCTGTGGTTTCCAGACCATGTTCTCCCCTGACACCAGTATCATCCTCCCTTATTTCCTCGTGCCCGGTTTCCAAAGACTTCCCACTTCTGCACTGAACATTCCCTACACTTGTGCAAGATCTCTCAGGGCAAGAGTAATAAGCAATGCCCAAATGCTCATTAAAACATTACGGTGATTCTTTTTTGGGGAAAGAAAGAAGAAAAAATAAGTAAATAAATAAATTACCAAATAATATTTAGCCTAAATAAAACTCTGTCTTAACAAAAACACCTTGTGCTGCAAGAAGAGGCCACGCCGGAGTTAAATTCAGAAAGGCTGAGGCTTTTGGGTTAACTTGGATGTTGAATTTTTAAATGCTAATCAACTTGCAACTGCCCATATGGCATTTTGGACATTTTGGACTCAGACCAACGCCGCGAATTGCTCTCCAATACATTAGCCCTAGACAAACACGGCGGCAGATGGGGCGCGCGCAGAATATTAACAAAGCCAGGTTTTGGGTGCTAAAAGGCTTAATGGGTCTCTCTGGAGCAGTCGGGCCAGGCGCTTAGTCTGCAGTCGTGCTCGGGGAACGCTGCGGATTCACAGTGTTTGAATTGGCAAAACTCCACAGCGGGAGCTTGAAAAAAGGAGGCTCAAGTGAAAATAAAGCCTAATTTCACCGGCTAAAGAGGGCAAAAAGGAGTGCTGGATACTGGGAAAAAGAGATCAGTGCTGCTCATTCCCGTGGGAAAACAGAAGGGATTTGAGTGAAGCATCTTTGGCACTGCCGGTACCAGGGCACTTTATATCCCATATTTTTGGAGGGCCAAAGAGCTGCATCACATCTCAGGGAGATTTTGTGGCTCTGCATTGCTGAGAGGATACGTTACCTTATTATTAGCCTCATGTGTTGCAAAATCCACTAGAACTGGAAAAAAAAAGGCAAAGTTTCAAGAGCCCTCAAGAGAAAGACTAAATCAAAGCAACTAAGACATTGCATGGAGACCCAACTCACCCAGCGTCATGACCTTTCTCTGGTTCATGCTCATTCCTTGCTTGATATATATTCAAAGAGACCAGAAGTAGGGATCCAGTGGGGTCAAGAAAACAGAGGACCAAGGTCAGAGGAGACATCACCCTTTCAACCAGCTTGTTCTCTATGTCAAGAGAAACTGAAGCAGAGCTCCCTTGAGGAGAAGCTCACTATCTCTGGAATATCTGTGCTCCATGCAGGATGCTCCTAGAATAAGGTTTGTTTCTCCTATAATAATACAAACTAGCTCCTAGCTTTCCAGCAGATCTTTTTAAGGGACATGCTGTAGGAGAGACACCCTGAATCAGCATTCTTGTGATGAACATCACTAAAATCAACTTCATAGTGACCAAATGAACTAAGTCAACAAAATAAGTTTGAATTTACAGAGATTGCTCCTTAAAAGCCACATGGACTTCTCATCACTAGGTTCATCATAAATGACCATCCATTTTAGCAGTATTAAGTAAAGAAACAAAAAGAGAATGAATGTCACCTATGGGCCTGTGATCATAGAGAAGATCTCAGGTGAGGCACTTCCATGCACACTATTCACCAAAGAAAGTTTCACATCAGTAGCTGAATATTCTGATTTTATCAGACCGATTGAAACCAAGCGTCCTTAGCAAACCTGCTCCAGAATTTTTGCTCCTTCTTTGAAAGCCTAGTGAGTGACAAGACCAGGTCCCTTGGCAAATGTCCCTTTTGCTAAAATAACCCTTGAGTTCTTCCACAGTCAGCGCCTGCTCAATGCTAATGAACTTAGGTAGATTTGCAAGCAGCAAATCAATATACTACAATTAATTTGCACTGAGTCATCACCTTGTGAGGTCTTCTATCATATCTTCGTCTAGCAGACAGCAGGGAAAACCGTGACTGAAGCTTCATTTTTCTGGTAACCTCGCCTGCTTCTTCATGTCAGTAGTGAGTCATACCTACACTTTCATCCCCAAAATAAAATAAAATAAAAAAAATAAAATAAAATAAAATAAAATAAAATAAAATAAAATAAAATAAAATAAAATAAAATAAAATAAAATAAAATAAAATAAAATATTAATACCAAGAGATTGATAGAGCCTTAACAGAAATCTGAAGATATGAGATCTGAAACACAGCAGAAGAGGAGTCCTACCACCGCTATGGACAAGTCATCTTTCTGACCAGCCATAAGGCCACACAAGCTTATATGAGGACACTACTGAGCCGGTACCATGAGCCAGAGGTGAAATGATTCATTTGCAAGTAGCAAAGAAAGGGGGAATGACACGGAGAACTGCAATGCCCACCTTGAGGGTTCCCCTTCTCCTAGAACAAGCTCAGGAGAGCCCAGGAAGAACCCCAGCAGCCTTGCACTGCACGGGGGAAGCACTGAAGGGAATGTGTTGCATTTGAGGAATTCCATCTCTGGGCTGTTTTCAAGACGCCTTCGTTGTTTTTCAAGCAACCGCCCATGAACTCAAAAATTAGGAAATTCATAATCCAGCTTTTCTCACGGAGAAAGCAGCAGCAGTGCTTTCAGAGCACTCAGAGAGATGCAAGAGCCAAATTATGAGGAAAGACCAACTAAATTGCTGCTGCATAAATCTCAGGGAGGGACAAGTCGTAGTGAAACATACTTCTGCATTTTGACTGAAGATGGGTATTCGGTCATGTATTCTCATCTTCCTCTGCCCTGTTGTTTCACACAAGAGGAAAGTTCAGTTCCAGCTTCAGAATGATTGTTTTGCTCCATATGGTGACCACCAGCTATGGCACGTGGTTGTCCTCTGTCTCTGGTTATCCTGGCACCTCTTCTGTCCCAGTCTCTGCTTGCAACACTCTGGGCAGGGTCAGCAGCTCAAGTGGCCTCATCTACTCATCATTAGGCTCCATCAGCTCAAGTAGCCTCATCTTCTCATCATTAGGCTCCATCAAACCAGCTGGAAAGTGGATGTGGGCAAGACCATGGAAGCAAGAGGCAAGGCAGGGCCTACCAGTGGTGCAGTCAAGCAAAACCATCTCAAGACAGTGTGGCTGGTTGCCTTGTCCAACCTAAAAGATCCTCGGGGATCGTGTTTTTTGCCCATTTTAGCTGGCATTTCAGCCTCCTCCCTTTGCAAAACAGATCATGCTTTCTCCTTGGCATGGCTCCATCACACCTTCCACAAGACAATTTCCCCAAATAATAGGTTCCTCACATGATTGCTCAGCTCCTCCTTTTTGTTTTACTTTCACAGAAATTAGGCTTGAAGAGGGACCTACAGTCCTTAGACCTGTGCATGCTGGTGACAGGGAAGGTAATAAATAATGGGAATAAATTGGGAAGGTAATAAATAAATAACTGCTCCATGTCACGCTCAGTCCTTCCCACAGACTGAAATAAAGAGGAAAATTGCCTCTTCCCAATGGATGTAGTACAGCCAAGAAAACACCAAGTCCCAGCGCAACACGGGTTCAAGGCAGCATTGCTCTGTAAAGACATCTAAAGCCCCTCAATTGCAAATGTCAAGGAGAAGAGATGACCCGAAGTCAGTTCGTCACTGTCACAGCTCTGGTTGAATGAGTTTTAACTTCTCCCCCAAGCAGCCTCCTGCTGAAATACAATAAAAAATGCACAAAGACACCATTTCTTTTTATATAGGAGATTTTCTTCCCATCAAAAACAAACTAATGCATAACACCTTAAGACTTTCAATCTCAAATAGGTCTCCAGAGGGCTCTGCTTGCTATCAGTCACAATTAAAGATGCTCCTAATGAATCAAAAGAGGAAGCAAAGCTTTCTAACAGGATATCTTGTGCAAAAGGGGAAGATTTTTATTCCAATTAATCTAAATTATGAGGCCGACTTGGAAGGAGAATTCTCTTCTTTTAGAATAAATTGCCTTTCGTGTGATTAGGGCAATAAAAATGCCAGTACAGGCTATAAGAGAGTAGATGCAGGGCTATAAGGTGATATAGGGTGCAATGATGCAACTGCTTAGAACAGATTCAATTCTTGTGCTTACCACTTTCTCCTTTTGCTCGGTACCAGGCCATGGCCCATGCTGCCCCAAGGACCCATATGTTCTTCCTCACTGAAAATATTACTGCCTGTTTGTGGCTCATGAGTAAACTTCAAGAAAGGGCTCTCAAAACATTGTGTGAAACCACCAGAAGAACCTCGAGTCAATGGAGAAACTTAACAACCATATGGGTACTCACTCCGCTGTTGCTTCTAAGTGTACAGCTTCCTATGGGGTGTCCACAAACTGCCTCTGGTCTCTCTTCCATGTCTAAGGCTTTATCTTGGATGAGTTCATCTAAAAATGCGCTGTAAACACCATCTCAGTGCAGGTTATTGCATACCTACCTTCCCAGCTCGTGGGCTTTTGACATGGTACCGTGTAGACACTCAAAGAGTTGGCCACCTGAAGGATCATCCAGCCAAGAAGGTAGATGTAGCTCTACCTTGCCTACACCCAAGCCACAGCCACCTCTTGCTTTGCTTGATACTCTGGACATCACCATGGCCTTTCCCTGAGCTAGGACAGCTCTTCTGCACCTAAGACTTGCGCGAGACTTCCAGATTTGCCTTGTCGAGCTTCATCCATCATCTCAACCACCACTACCCCTTTTTTCTCTCGATTTGAAGGCTACAGCCTTCCCCGCAGCAGGTCCCTGCCCTCCTTAAAAATCTCTCTCCTCATCACAGATAACCCTCAGGCCCTGCCGAAATGTCTACATTTTCATTTCAGAATATCAAGGCTTTTGCATCGGACCCTTTGAAAGGGAAGGAGCCCAGCAAGGAACAACCAGTTTGAGCTCTGGGTATTTCCCCATTCAGCTCACAAAAAGTGAAGGGGTGATGGTCCTCCCCCCGTCTTGAGCCTCGTCTGCAAATTTTAATTGCTTTTCTGACATCTACCGAATGTAATCTTCTTTCCTTGTTGTTACTAGGATTAGGGCAGTGCGGAGGTAAAGCTATTTTTGATTAATATGGAAATCAGAAATTACTTTCAAGAGAAAACTGGGGACTGCTCCTAATGCTACTTTATCTTTGGGGAATTATAAAGCCAGAGAGTAACAAGAGTGAGTGTGCAGATCACACCGGCTTCCAAGCTCGGCAAAAGAGGCTTCAGCCATCTAAAAATCTGTCCTGATAGAAAAATGAAATTAATACACGTAGGAGAGGGCTTGAGTTGAAGGCAAAGCCTTCAGCCTCCATTGCATGGTGAATACCAGTTTATTTGAGACTATATGGTGCTGGGCTATTGCACAAAGTTATACGACTAAATTTGTTGCCAGTTTAAACCTTTTCTCGCCCACGTTCAACTCTTCCCAAGACCTTCCAGCTGAATTTCCAGTGTACAAAAATTCTGAGCAACCCGGTGGTCTCCACCTCCTGCTGCCCGTGTCAGCAGAAGCCTTCAGAGATAAACACCAGGCTGTTTTGGATGACAAAGCTAAGGTTATATCCAAACCACCTCTGCTAGTGAAAGGCCTTTCTTTTTTTAACTCTTATTATCTGAGCTCTTCTACTACTTTGTGGGTTATTTGCCAGAGCGGCGATACCCGGGAAGAAAAGTTTGGCTCCAGTCCTGGGTCTTGTGATACTTCCTCAACCATCAACTCTTGCTGCGAGCTCCCTTCATTGGGATGATTCAACTAGACTCCCTAGTACAGGGATTTTCCCCAATTCCAGCCTACAACGAGCAAAAAAATCAGGGGGGTGAAAAGCGATTGCTGCTGACCATGGTTGGAGAGCAGCGATGAAGGCTCATATGGACATCAGTGCTCCCATCCTCCCGCCTGGAGCCAGGGCAACCTTGGGCAGAGACGGGTGATGATTTAGAAGGAGGGAAAAGGTGGCTTAAACCTGGGAAATTTTAACTCACTTTCTCTCTGAAGTACCTAGGAAGCCCTATTCCAACAGCACCATGGGTGCACGCCGAAGAATAGGAAGCTGGTGGAAGAGGAACCAGATATTGTATGGAATTTTTTCATGTTATCGCTGGGTGCAGGAGATTAATGGGTTTTGCAGGTGGAATTGGAGTGCCTGAGCGAGGGCTGGAAACAAAGGCATCTACTCCGGCTACCGCAGAGGAGTGAAAAGCAGACAACCGTATTTGATCTTGAAAGCCCTGCGACACTTTCAAATGGAGACAGGCATCAAACGGTTGCGTGCAAAGGCAGAGAGCCCCCGAGGACTGCGTGGGCTAGACGCCACGATGAGGGAGCAGGCTGGGTCGTCCACGGACGCACATCGGCTGGGCCACAACACCTGGTGGCATTAAAAATGGATGGAGGTGTGGGAACCGCGGAGATGGCTCTTGGAGAACTCATGCAGACGTTTTCGCATTCATTGGGCAGCCCGTTGTACGGGGGTTGTATATAAATATATATCTTTAAAGCCTTTGGAGGGATGGCACTCGAGCACTAAGGAGCTTCTGATGTGTAAAAGAAAATGGGAGATGTTCTTAATAAAAAAGAAAAACAATGCCATATCTCTGTATGCTGGATGAACAACATGAAAGTCATTTCCAGAGAAAACCCTTCCCAACAATTCAAGACTTTTCCATTGCCTTACAGGACCCTATTGCCTTTCACAAAGGACTTTGCAGGGTGGGGTTTTTTTCTTTATTTTTTTACTTTTGGATCTACCTACTGAGGTACCCTTTTCATAACCTGTGGTCCTGCTAGGATGGATCAACAAAGCCATGCTGGGGTAAGGAAAAGCACCTCCTCCATGGTCTATTAAAACCAACACTGAAGCTCAGCCATATCTTGGCCTCAGCGGCTTGATAAATGGGCACCTCCTCTGCTTCTTCTGCAGGAAAGGAAACGTTTTGTAGAAAAGACACCGATTTCCTCCCTACGCTACGGAGACAACCATGGCACTTAACTTCTCAAAGGCACCAAGGTCATGGTGTTTTTCTTTCCCAAAAAGCCCCTGAACCCAAGGAACAGAGACAGAAGGAAGTTGAGCTCTGCACGCAAATCCCTACACATCTTGTATTTCCAACAGGAATATACAGCATATATCACAGAATCACAGAATATTCAAGGTTGGAAGGGACCTCTAGAGATCATCTAGTCCAACCTTCGATCTAGAGATCATCTAGTCCAACCATATCTATATAGAGATATAGATAGATATAGATAGATATGTATATAGCTCTGAATGCCTATGGCTCCAAACATTTACTGATGAACAGCCTTCAGCTGGGAATTTCAGTGTGTGTTTGGAAAGCTGAACGATACCTCTCATTCTCAGCACTTCATTTGGTAGCTTCCTTGCTTGATAGCACCCAGGAAAGGCAGCTCTGAGGGAGCAGGATCTGAGCAACACCAAAAATGGGACAAGGCAGAAAAATGGCACACCAAAAGTAACGGGCAGCTTGGGCGTTCATCAGGCTCTCAGCAACGTGCAAGACTAGATTGCAAATCTAAAACCATGCCATGGATAAGGGGAACGCACAGCCTGCTCTGAAACATCTATTCAAAGCATCGTGCTCAGTCCTCTTGTCATCACTCTTGCCTTTAGGGTGTCGTTTCACCTGGATTTGATGCAGTTGATGCACAGGTCACGCTCTTCCACTCTGGTCCCCGCTCACAGGAACGCTTTCAACCCTTAAAATAGTTCCTTTCAAAGAACTATTTCTGGAGATACCTCAAGTGAGTGGTGATTACATCCAGGGATGGGATAAAAATGCATAAAAATCAATATAGAAAGACTAGTAAGAGCTTGACCTGACAATGCTCAGGCCCAGCACCTCACCTCCAAGGGGGCCCAACTCCCCGCTCCTTGCATTTGCTTTCACGTCGCAGCAGGTTCTTCACAACTTGCATAGCATCAAGGCAGAGGCTGCACTCAGTGCAATATATATATATTTTCCTGGATTATAAAATAAGCTAAGGGCTTATTTCGCTCAGTGTTGAGCGGCGAGACCATCCAGCCGCATGGTGACAATGCCCAACGCTTGGTTGTGTGATTGAGGGTGTTATACATGCCCAGAGGAGCAGAGCAGCCCACAAACGTTTCCAGTATCACGTCTAGCACCGTCAACCACGTGGCTACTGAAACCAGCAAAAATCACAGCTCTCCATTGCAGCAAATCTCCACATCACTCTGCGAGTGAAATCATCTATAAGAAGTAACAGCGACAACCACTATTAACACCATAAAGCACCCCAAAGTGTTCCACAACGAGGAAGGGCATTTTAATTGAACGCCACCTTTTCTCCTGCATGGTGAGAAATTTCCTTGCATGAGCTTTGGTGGTGTGAAAAGACTGGAAAAAGAAAAAAAAAAAAAAAGCCACAAAACCTTAGAAAACACTCGTAGGAGCCGATTATAAGCATAAAAAGGTCCTGAAGACAGCGCTGCACACCAGCGGCTCCTCTGGTGCCTTCAGAGGGGGTCACAGTGCCCTTGTTTCACACCGTTTCATACAATTTAACTAGCTGGTGACCTTAAAGGACTTTGAAGCTTCTGGGTAATCCAGCTGTGATGGGATTTCATGTTCCTTGATGAAGCATTTGAAGCTGCTGTTCGGTGCTCTGGTGGATCCTTTCATACCTCGGCGTGCACAGCAGAAACTCGGGCGCTTTTCTCCAGATCAAGGGCACCCAGTGGGCACCAGGCAGAGGCCACGGCAGCCCAGAAATAATTGCTCTGCAAAAAGCGGAGAAAGAGCTGGCTACAAAGGCTTGATTCTCTCTCCATCTTGGGATGTCAGGATGCTGCCTAGTGGACACACAGAGCCTGAATCTATCAAAAAAAAATGACTGCAATGTTTTTTCAGCAACAAGTTCTGTTGTTCCCGAAAACAATCTAAAGCTCTTAAATCTCCTCTGGGGAAACTCAAGTGATGTCTACTGTAGACCAGGCTCCTCCTGTCCAAATAACATTGCAACTTGACATCTCTCCATCCTTGTCAAGGATGTCTACCCCTCAGCTGAAGTTCAGGAAGGGTGGAGGTGAAGGATGTGAGCTTTCCTTACAAGTTATTCCTACGGCTTCTGCTTTGACTTGATCCAGTATCTTCCCTGTCCCTCACGTCTGTAACTTCACCATCGTCTTCAGCTCTGGCTCCTCTGGGTTTCTGCATCCAAATCAGGTCAAAGTCTTCAGGCTCTGTGCATAACATCCTTAAAATATTGCCTCTCTCATCCATCTGGGCACCCTCATCATCTCACATCTCAACCATCATAACTCTTCATCATCACATGAGAACAATGGTGCTAATTGTACTCTCCAGCCTCCACCATCACCTTTGCCCCCTTGGCTCAGGCTGTCAGGACAAGGCTTATGATTCTGCTCTGGAGATGCTGACCTGCATTCAGGATCCTGAAGACCTGATGGACTCCTCAGGACAGCCTAACAAACACAGTTACTGTCACCACTGCCAGCTAGATTGGAGTCACTCTTTGAAGATGGTCAATGATGGACCCAAATCCACACCTTGATCACGAGAACTCAATGCTTAGCACTTAAAAATCCACCTGCAAAAACAGCACCCATGAGGCTCAGGCATTTCCACAAGGAACAAGGAGATCTCCAAGAAACTCAAGTCAAATATGAGCCCAATCCAAAGCCCAAAAGCACAGGGGGACAAAGGGAACCATAAAGCTCTTCTAATGAAGCCCAGAGCACAACCTATTGCTCCATCACTCGCCTGTCACCTGCTCAAGACACCATCCTCTCAGTAGCAAGGCCTTGATAGAGCCAAGCTAAAACATTTACTCATTTCCCCAGTCCGTGTCAGCTCTTAAACTGCTGAGCAGAACCACCAATCCACCTTGTATTAACGAGACCCCGGAGGAAGCCCCCTCGAGATGCATCTGCTCCGCTGCCAGCGGGGAACCAAGCGTCCACCAGCGCCCAGGAAGGAGCCGGGGTCAGCCCAGCGAATGCCAAAAAATAATTAAATAAAGGGTGAAGGAAAGAAAAGTAGGTCAGGCAATCCACATTTGCTCAGAAGGACAAAGAACGGCGCGGATTTTTATTACCTTATGCAAGCAATACCAAATATCCTCCTTTTTTTTTTCTTTCTTTTTATCAGATTCAAATCCCACATGAGTAATCCGTGATTAAATTTAGCGGGTGTGAAATTTCATTAGGCCGCTCGATTTTAAGCATATTGGATAATGAAGTTCTGTCGTCCTTCTGAATTAGGGAAAAGGGAAAGAAAGAAAGAAAGAAAGAAAGAAAAAAAAAACAGAAAGAAAGAATTAATGCCGCAGTTTTTTATCTCCCTCCCAGCCTTGCCCCATCTGTGAGATTACTCTGGAGCATGTAATACATCAAGTCCCGCAGCTCCATCCCTGATGCACTTAGGCGGCACGTGGCCTTATCTACAGAGAGGGGTTAAGGGCTTGTAGACATGGGCAGATAGTGGGAAAGTCAGGCAGAACCTTTGGGCTGCTCTGTCACAAGCCAAAGCCCACGGAGACTTAACCTGACGCACAACGAGCACAAATAAAGATAAGAAATGCAGCGGTTTGGGCAATGAAGACATAGAGCGGCCAACTATATTTCTAGCAGGAGGGTTTTTATTTTTTCTTCCTTAAAAAGATGAGTATTTCTCAGAAAAAAAATCTTTGCGCTGCTTCAAAACGCTCACACAAGATCAGATTTGCGTTGGGGGAAAAAATGTAATAGTAGAAAGAATCATAGACTCATAGAATGCTTACGGTTGGAAGGGACCTCAGAGGTCATCGAGTCCAACCGCCCTGCACACACAGGGTCACCTAGAGCACGTGGCACAGGACTGCGTCCAAGCGGGTTTTAAAGATCTCCAAAGAAGGAGACTCCACAGCCTCTCTGGGCAGCCTGTTCCAGGGCTCTGTCACCCCCACTGTCAAAAAGTGTTTTCTCAAGTTCCTGTGGAGCTTTTGGTGCCTCAGCTTGTGGCCGTTTCCTCTAGTTCTATCGGTAACCACCACTGAAAAGAGGCCGCCCCCTCCTCCTCGCTGCCTCCCTTGAGGTATCTATAGACACTGATCAGGTCCCCCCTCAGCCTTCTCTTCTCCAGGCTGAACAGACCCAGCTCTCTCAGCCTTTGCTCATAGGGCAGATGTTCGAGGCCCCTGATCATCCTGGTAGCCCTGCGCTGGACTCTCTCCAGCAGCTCCACATCCCTCTTGTACTGGGGAGCCCTGAACTGGACACAGTCTCCAGATGTGGCCTCACCAGGGCTGTGAATGCCCCACGAAGGCGGAATTTGCCACTCCAAGGACGCCAGCGATTCGGAGAGGAGCCACCAGCCCGTTTTCCGACACCCACCATTTGCCTTGCTCTGTTTTCAAGACCCTTCGGCGCCCAGATGAACCCGCTCCACGCCAGCACCGATAAATAATATCTCTATCCCCAGCGTTATTTTCCATCCCGACGCCGTTTGCCCAAGCCTGGGGCCGAATAATTGCTTGGGAATGAGGAGTTGTCAATTCTGCCTTAATCATGCGTCGACTCGCAGGCTCGACAGCAGCTGGGATGTTTCTGCCACTCTCCTAAATGGCCACCAGCTGTTTGCAGTAAATGGCCTCAATACAGGAAACACCAGCCTGCTTCTTCCAGCCCCCCGCGCTTTATTCCTGGATATTTTTCACGTTAAGGCAGCAAAGCAAACAAACAAACAAGGAATAAATCAAGGAACAGTCTGAGGAGGGGATGGAGAAGAGATTCTTGATGCAGAGAAGGTTCTTGATGCAGAGAAGCATCAAGGAGAAGGTCACATTTGCATTGATATTATTTGATAGCGCAAGACCCATCCGTGTCAGTCTTGATGTTTATTAAAATAACACCCCAATATCACACATATGTTTCACACTAATCTCTCTTGCTGACTCCAAGAGCTACATGTCTGTATTGGCCACGCTATCGGATTCTTTCAAAGGTAAAAATACAGCAGCGGGTATGTTAGGTAGCCCACAAGAAGGTGGTAAAACCTTCCCTGGCTTCGTCCCACTGCAGGCTGGCCCAGGCCCTGGAAAACTCTGTAGATGTGACCTTATGGTGGCCACCAGCATCTGCCTCATGGACAGCTGCAAGGGGCTGGACAGGAGAGAAGGAATGATTGATTTGGAGAAAGTGAAAGATGGATCTGGAGAAGCCACCAAGATAGCCAGGAGCCTGGAGCGTATAATACATGGGGAGAAGACAGGAGTCAAGTTTGTTGAGTGTGAAGAACACAAGGCAAAGGGGAGCTCTTGTTGCCATCTACAGCTCCCTAGGAGGAGGTTACGGAGAACACGGAGACAGATTCTTGCCGGCGGTGCAGAGCCAAAGCACTAGGTGCCACAGCACAAACGGCTGCAAGCAAAAATCCAATTTGATATCAGAGGGGAAAAAGGTTGGGGAAGGGCGGAAAAGCAAAAAAAAAGGTGGAACGAAGGTAAAAGAGTATAATTAGGACCCAGAAAGGGCATGGAAATATCCCTTCCTGGTGATACCTGCAACTCAGTTGGATATGACTCTGGGCAGAAGCAATGAAACTTGAAGTTGGCTTTGCTTTGAGACGGGGCTGGAAAGAAAAGATCTTCAGATCCTTTCAGATCTCCAAAACTAAATATTTCCAGATTTCTAATATACCATCCAGAGAGCTCCTGACACAGAATTATTTAGTAAATAATTACTCTCTCACTCCCCCTTTATTCCTCCTCTGTAGTTCAGATCCTGCTTCTTCTGACTTCTCTCTCCCCACAAAACCACTATCCTGCTTCCAGGCTCTCAATTACAGCAAGCATGAAACTGGTAGGAGATAGCATGACTGTTTTTCACCTGGAAGCTAAGAGGGGCTGGATTAATTTTGGGCACTGCTCTAAGTGGTGTCAAGCACCTTCCCTGATTACAGCAACACCGGGGAAAAAAAAAAGAGGCTAGTGGAAGGAGAACACTAAATCAGTGCATGTTCATTCGTCTGGTAATAGGTGATAAATTAGAATATGGTAATAGCTTTAATCATTTCAATAGAAGCTAATTTACTCTTTTTTTTTCTTATTTTCTTTTTTTTTTTAATGGGGGAACTCCTAGGCCTAAGCTTATCAGAAAGGTAAATAAAGAATAGAATAACAGCATATACGGACCGAGCTGTCAATGGGAAATGGAGCTGCTGCTTTGTTTGCTAATGATTTATAGCAAAGCGCTCTCCTACATCCAAGCATCTGAACCATAAATACAATTCCCACGGAGAGTTAGGGCTGCCAGAGAGCAACATGAAACGGGGCTTTACGATTCAGTGCAAGGAGCGTCCATCAGCGACGTTTTCTTCCCATCCAAGAAGCTGTAGGCACTCTGGAAAATGAACTGTGAATCAAGTGTAGACAGTTTGGCAGGGGGAAAAAAAAAGGAGAAATAGTAGAATTTATATTAATTTATGCATATAAATTAATTTGGCCAGGGTCAAAGGCAACGCACAGAAAGCAAGGGCAGGAGGAGGTGGGATCCGAAGCTGCCTGGAGGCACCAACACCTGCCCTCCGTGGCATCACCCGTCCCCACCACATAGTCACATCACCCATCGCTGCAACACACACGCTGCTGCCCTCACCGGGCACTTTAATTAAACCATCCCTAATTAAAGCAGCCTGGCTCATTGCCAGCTTTAACGAGGAGGAGAACGGGTCAGCCCTCAAGGAGACCATCGCCTGGGCTGACCTGGGCTCTGCATGGGATGTCCTTTCCCTCCCCCACGGGGCCCGATAAAGGCATCGATGATAACAGCATGGGTCAGACAGCCAAGAAAGGACGTTTGGACTTGCTGTCCTCATTTGGTGGCTATGGCAAGGTGGGTAGGAGTTGACGGCCCTTCCCAAAAACCATCAGTGATCCACTGCTGAAATTAAAAACTGATAGCAAAGAAAACACCTGTCAATGACACATATTAACAGCATTAATTGGACCAGAGAGGGCTGTAGGGGATAAAAGTATCATGGAGGTTGATGCATAAGCAAAATGGCACGCACCAAAATCTACTGCTGCTAAGCACAAATGAATACATATTGGAAGAAGAAAATACTGGAAGAAAGCAAACATAGCGTTAGGATGGATAAGGAAAAGCAGGGAGAAGCATCGAGCATCCTGGCCACCGCTCTCCGAACCAGTGACTGACTCACCTGGGTGCTCCATGCACTGCCAGGTGCTCCAGCTCTAGAGGAACATTGCAAAACTACTGGAGATTGGAGAAGGGCAGCAAAAATAAGAGAAGGCTCTGAAAAACTCCTTTATGAAGAGGTATTTCATTTTAAATTGCCTCCTGGAGAGCTTGGCAGGATCTTTTTGGTGTTGCTTTTTTCCAAGCACACCGAAAGATAAAGTGTTACATAAAAGGATAGAAGAAGGAAGATCTGAAGCGCTTCAGCAGAAGCAAAACATCCTCTTAGAGCCACTGCAATAAATATTACCTTCCCTTCGCTCCCCACTCGACAGTCTTTGTGTGCCTGTTGATATGTCTCCTGCTTTTCACCTCCCTCTCACAAGGGCTGACCAGTCAGCAAACATTTCTTTCACCTACTGCGTACTTCATACAGAACCACAGAATCACTAAGGTTGGAAGGGATCCCTAGGGATCATCCAGCCCATCCCCTGCTCCACAGGGACACCCAGAGCACGGGGCACCCGCTCCATCCCGGCGCGTTGGGAAGGTCTCCAGAGCAGGAGCCCCCCAGCCTCCCTGGGCAGCCTGGGCCAGGGCTCGGGCACCCTCCCACCAAACAAGTTCTTCCCCACGGCCACATGGAGCTGCCCGGCCTCCAACCTGCACCCACTGCCCCTTGGCCTGCCACTGGCCACCACCCACAAGAGCTGGGCCCCTTCCTGCCTCCATCCTCCCCTCGGCTGCTTGCACACAGTGACCAGGTCCCCTCTCGGCCTCCTCTTCTCCAGCCTCAACAGGCCCCGCTCGCTCGGGCTCTCCTCACACGAGAGCTGCTCCAGGCCCTTCCTCAGCCCTGTCGCTCTGCGCTGGCCCCTCTCCAGCAGCTCCACGTGCCCCTTGTCCTGGGGATCCAGAGCTGCCCCCAAGGCTCCAGCTTTGGCCTCCCCAGAGCTGAGCAGAGGGGCAGGATCCCCTCCGTGCCCTGCTGCCAACGGCCTCCCGATGCAGCCAGGAGCCTATTGGCCTCCTTGGCCACCAGGGCCCTGCTGCCCCATGGGCACCTTGGTGTCCCCAGGACTCCCTGGTCCCTCTCCGTGGAGCTGCTCTCCAGCAGGTCAGCCCCTCATCTCTGCTGGTGCCTGGGGATATTCCTGCCCAGAGGCAGGACCCTGCACTTGTCCTTGTAGACCTTGATACTGAGTCTTGTAGGATCATTGCTCTGATGCTTGAGAGTGAGGAAGACCTGGGTTTATCTCTTGAAAAAGGTCACAGAATCACAGAATCACAGAATATTCAAGATTGGAAGGGACCTCTAGGGATCATCTAGTCCAACCTTCCTGCTCAAGCAGGCACACCTAGAGCATGTGGCACAGGGTGGCATCCAGGTGGGTTTTGAAGACCTCCAGAGAAGGAGACTCCACAACCCCCCTGGGCAGCCTGTTCCACTGCTCTGTCGTTCCAAAAGCCCACACGCTTCTCATCTCCTTTAGTCCCCTTGCCTTCACAGCTCTTACTAGTCCAAAAGCAAACTAGTTAGATACTTCAGGTCCTTGGTGAACCTCAGAAAGTCTTTCTTGGCCTGTAAGGACAGTAGCAGCTTGTACCAGATATTTATATACTGATGGTTCCTGGAGAATCATCCTGCAGCTGCAGCCAGAAATGCATCTAGTAAGAGCTCAGCCAAGGTTGGACTTAAGATTCATTGATCATCAATTCATCAATCACCAATGTTTCCACAGGCCACTAAACTAAATAGGCACTTGTCACAACTTTAAATAAATATCTCAGTTATTCTCAAGTGTCATCCAAAGAACAATTTGGAGCCCAGCAATTTCTAACGAAGCTGAAACCCTGGAGAAAGGGCTGGAAAACCCAAGAGCTGGAAGTTCTCCAACCAGCTGCTCCATAACTGCAAGTGCTGGGCAGAGCCAGCGGGATCTGCCCATCCAGTGGCTACTCACGGCCCCATTGAAACACACTTAAATACAACACAGGCAGAAGGTTGGACACAGAATAAGGGTCAAAATCAATGGTGGGCTCTATGTTGATCTCCTCTCCTCTGGGAGATCTCTTCACCGCAGAGAAGACCTGGATGATCATAGCGCTAATAAACACACTTCAGTTTCCAGTGCTGCTGTCTATGTTACCCATGACAGCCATTTATTCAGAAATAATATTTTTAATCCTTATTTTTAAGGTGACTTTATGATTATCAAACCTTGCTCAAGATAGGACCCTTAAGGCACAGGTTCCCCATGGTTCTTGAGCTGCTCTCCTGCTTGCATTGGGCAGAAACGACAGCCTCGTAAAGCAATGTTCCTGCCCCAAAAGGAGATGTGCTCTTGTCCAGCAAAGCCCTTAAGCACATGAAGTGTTTCTCCCTGAACAGCAATGGGTTTGAAGCATTTGCTTGAACGTCTTCATGAGTCCAGGTCAATGCAATACGAAATGACAGGTCTTCAAAAGCCCCTGCAGCTCTAGACGCTGTGGGGGGCATGTTTGCAAGGACAGAAAGACGTGACGAGGCTCCGGCTGTACAACCAGGAGCCCCCATGATGCAAATCAGAGAACCCAGTAGGCTGCAAAGCAGAGCGCAGGAGAAGCCCCATGGGCTGTAAAGCTGCTGATGCAATAAAGCAGCTCCAAAGAACATCCCTGAGAAACTTCTCTTTAGAGCCTTGGCATGAAACAGAAGGTCCAAAAAGGAAGTGACGACGTTCTTCATTCTTCTCCATCACTCCTGCTCTCATCATCCAGGACCTTCCTTGGCTTTTGACATCCCTCCACCAGCTCAGGTTTACTGCATCCATAGTGAAGGATGCTATCGAATCACATTAGATAAATGATGGCATTAGGGACGTGCTTCTCAGAACAGACCCTTGGCACAACAAACGGATTAAAAGGAGGCACAACCAAAGGATCAGCCTGGTTGGAAGAGAGGGGTCTTACCAGTTTGATAATGTTTCCAAGATTTTGTTTTAAAATAATTCGTATAGGTGAGGAATTAAAGAAAGTCTAGATGCATGTCCCTTTCCAGAGGAACCACAAATGGGAAAAAGTAATCTATGTACCGAGATCTGACCAGAAAATTAAATATCCCATATATGTACATCAGTAAACATTTGTTACAGAGTCAAAGCAGATTTTAAAGCGATTATTAATTAGCTTTTCCATCTTATCCTGCAGAAACTGAGCTAGAGAACAAGAGGGAAATACGTGCAGGCAAGAGTGGAAAGATGACCGATGGGAACACATTCATGGCTTGTGATACACGCATCTTTAACAGAAACAGACTGCACTTCCTAATTATGCTTCCTAATCTGTGCAACATTTAGCACAGGATACAATATTATGCTGCACTGCTTTAGTCATTTACTTGGGACACAACATGGGGAGCAGATACGATCATCACCTGCTTCCTTTGATTCACACTTTGCTTCCTATGAAGAATGTCCTTTAATTAGGAAATTAAAGCATCAACTCACTGATCTGCAAGACCAGGTTTTCCAGTTATTTAGGAAAATCTTTGGGCAACAATGTCCATGAATAAATGCAAGGGCAGTGCTGGAGACCAAATACGTCCCCAACCTAACAGAACAGCCAAGATGACTCCAGGAGAGGAATCAGCCTTCAGCCCTACGAATCTTCTGCTCTTCTGCTTGGAGTTGGCCTAGGTGACATCTCAAGAGCTCCCTTCCAACCTCAATCACTCTGTGATTCTTCTTTCACTTGGTACTCACTCCTCCTGCTATCAAAGATGAGGTTGAGTAGTTCCATCTTTTCATGTATCCTCTGATTGCCCATTCTAAGGGGATAAAACCATGTAATGTTCATCGCACATCGTGTGCCTCACCACAATGCATGGGCATGAGTGGGGATGTGCTTCAAAGGAGAGGGCCTCCCTGCTGCTCTCCCGCTCCTGAGTGACTCACCACCACCACAGATCCAGGAGGATGGAGAAGACCATTGATGAAAGAGCACCTGGGTCCGCAGAGCCTTCAAACTTGAAAGAACCCATGAAAATAAACCAAGAAGCCCAATGTTTGGTCTGATGGTGCGGAAAAGGATGCTGAACCTTTCCATACAAGCCAGTAAGGAGAGATTTTGATCCTGCCCTGCAAGTTGCTTCACTCAAGCAGCTAATGGGGCCAGAGGTGGAGGTGCAGTCATTTGATTTTCACCATGCCCACCGTATTACTAATTACCAGCTCCTCAAGGTCAGCTCCAGCCAAAGTGCTCTAGGTCTCAAACACTGATAGAGAAGAGCTAAAAAAAAATAAAGGAAGCAGCAATAAAATGTTCCGTTCTGCACACACTGCCCTGGACTTGCCAGAAGGAGAGTCACTGCTCAGAGTGCAGCTGAGTAAGACAAATCTAACAGTATTTTAAGAGGAAAAAAAGGGAAGTGAACAGTGAGCAAAGTCTCTGGGCTGCCAGGGAATTGAGTCCCTGTTAAGGAGACGCTAAAGCGATCGCCACAGCTCGCAGGAAAGAGATGGCCTCTGCAAAGCATCCCCATGCCAAGAGGCTTTGGACAGCTTTGAGTGCTGAGAGATGTCCTGATGTGCCCTGCTTTCCAGTAAAGTGGAAAACCTGCAGGAGTCAATATGCTTTGGAAAACCACAAAACGGTTGGACTAGAACAAGGAAAGCCTCCAGCGAGACTCTTATCTCTGACAGCAAGAGGAGAAGCGAGGAATTTGCCCCTCAGGGGGACACATCTCACAGCAGTGTCTGAAAGCAGAAGGAGAAGGTAACCCCCTCTATCCCACGGATGCCTTATATCCCATACCTCTCATCTAAGGCATATGGAAGTCGAAATATTTAGACCTAGATAAAGCCTTGATGTTCCCCAATTGCAGGCCTCATTTTTCCCGTGACCTACTGGGCTCCAACCATCTCATCAGCCTCGAGGAACAAATGCTTTTTAATGCCAAGGAGGCAAGAAGTCCTCGCCAGTCCTTTCTATAACAGCACCACAAATATATATTTCAGTTTAGCCCGGACAAAAAGTGAATCACAAGTCTGAAGCCATCGGAGCAGATCCTGGCTTAGGTTCCTATGGATCATATAGGCCCAAAGCCTCCTAGAGAGAACTGACGCTGGTTCTTCCATACCTGGAATCAAAACCCGAGCACCGGGACTAGGGAAATTAGCACCTCAAAACTCTCTGTTCTCTGCCTTTTTCTCCTAAGTGATGGAAAGTAAATGGCTGTGGCTGAAGGAAATAATTTGTATTCAGTGAAACCAGCCTGGCTGGCAGGCAACCGATGCGTTTGGAGAAGAACAAATACTAATTTTTAATTTCAACCGGCCTGATTTCTTTCTGGGCTCTCAAGTTGCCTGCCGAGTGAAATCACATCGCGTCCCCAACCAGGAGGGAAGAAAGGGGACAAAACGGGGAGATTTGGGGGTCTGGGGGTGAGAACCCGAGGGAGGGAAGCCCTTGAAGCCAGGCCTGAAGCCTGCTGGAGAGCGTGGGATTTTCCGAGGCCCGCGGGGCAGAACGACCACGGAACATCCCTTTAATTAACTGGTGTTTCCTACAGCTCTTCTCAACGTCCGTGAACCGAGATGAACCTTTTCTCCCCCATACGAGCGCTCCTCGCGCTACGACGCGCCGTGACCTCCGGCCACACGCAGGGCGCATCTATTTGCCAAAATAAAATTACGGGTTTTTTTCCCCTCGCGAGGAAGCGCTGGGGTTGCAAGGATGTCCTTGTTGGGCTACGCCTCCCTTTTCTTGCCGTTCTGGTGCACCTGAAATGTTTTGAAAGCAAAAAAAAAATAGGATTTAAAGCTCTATTTCACCTTTAAAATTATAGAATGTTGGATTCTTTATGTTATAAATGCATAAGTGGGGGGTAAGGGCTGTATAGATACTGTAGGACGAGGCAAAACCTCGCCATCATTCCGCTTCAGACTCCCTGGCCAAAGGTTTGGCCACTCTTGTGAGCTGTACAGCGGAGGGAGCGGTCACTTCCAGTTCCAGAGGACCCGCTAGGAAGAGGAACGTGGGATTAACCTAATGCGGGATCATTTATCCTGCCGCTCCGGGAGCGGTTCACAAGGTGCCTATTGCAAGACACGCTCCGAGGAGCGGCAGCCCTGGCACTGCTCATCAAATAAATAAATACTGAGCGGCTTATCAATATCCCCTCTCTGCATGAGAGGTTGCGAAAGAGCCACGAGAGGTCAAATAAGCACCAGGAACTGGGATCCTTCCGGGCACTTTATACAAGGAAAGACCAATAAAGTGTGAAAAAGGCCTCTCTTTACAGCCCTCTTTATTGCCATGTATATTTTTGACAGAGGTGCCCATAAAAGCTCACTGGCCACCCTCTTCCTCGTAAAAAGAGCGCAGTGTTATGAAGGGTTTCCTAGGAACACTTGCCTGGAGTAGCCTGTGATGGGGCCCACAGGAGCTGCTTATCCTGATGTGCGGGAAGAGGAAAAATTAGGAGCACCCAGGGCAGGTTCTTGGCTCTGAGCTGGTGTGTGGTAGCATCACCTTGAGCTAAATCGTGCGTGGGGCTTGGAGAGACCCAGATCCTGGGCAATTCCTAAGGTGTGCAGGGAAATATGTCATTTTTCAAAGGTGGGGCCCACACCAATCTTCAGGGAAGCTTCCCAAAGTGGTCTTGTGGTCCCTCTCCAGCTCCATGACACTCTTATGAATTGAGGAAAGGATTCTACAAAGATGGGAGGGACCCTAATGGAGGAGCAAGAGATGGAGGTCCCTCTTCCAGAGCATCCAAGCAGGGATGGTGGTGAGGAACCTGCATCCAAAAGGGACATTTGTCCTGCTGGGAGGAAACCTTAGTGAGAAAAAGCAATGGAAAAGGATGGTCACATATATCGAAAGAAAAAGGGCCCATAAGAGCCAATAAATATGCAAATTAAAAAGGAAATTATAAACTACTTTCGTCCTGTTTATGCAACCAATGGGTTTGCAAGCTGCTGGCCCAACACCTTGCTTTTCCTAAGCGTTTCTCGAAGGTCACTTCCACGCAGGCGTTTTTGAAGCCCTCCAAACTTGTTATATAACAAAGCCAGATCTCCATATGTGGCCTGAGGCCGGGTTCAATTAGCTCCCTGGATTTAATTGATCCGCAGTGCCGTAGCCACGAGGTCCTCTGCTGCAATGCTAATTACTGCCCACAGCTTCCAGCAGTGGGAGAAGGACCTACAAGAGGAGGTCCCTTTCTCCTCCTGCTTCTCCTTGCTCAGCACATCATGATGAGCTAAGAGAGTGAACTCAACCCTTGGTGTCGGATCATCATCCCAGTCCTAGAGAGCCAGAGTGAGGACTAAGCTCAACTCCAGCAGCCTTGCAAGGTTCTTGTGTTTGGGGTTTGACTGAAGGGAGAATGCAGGGAAGAAGGGGACAAGCTCTTCTCACTGGTGGCCAGCGATAGGACGAGGGGAAATGGACACAAGCTGAAACACAGGAAGTTCCATCTCCAGGTGAGGAGGAACTTCTTTACTGTGAGGGTGACAGAGCCCTGGCACAGGCTGCCCAGGGAGGTTGTGGAGTCTTCTTCTCTGGAGGTCTTCAAAACCCACCTGGATGCCATCCTGTGCCCCGTGCTCTAGGTGTGCCTGTTTGAGCAGGAAGGTTGGACTAGATGATCTCTAGAGGTCCCTTCCAACCTTGAATATTCTCTGATTCTGTGACTTTCTCCCGCTAAAAATAACCATGGGTAAAGCACGGATCTGAGCACCCAGGCAGGTCTTTTATCCACCGGAAGGATTGAAATGACCTTCATGCTGCTGAAGAACAACTTGTCAGACTGGCAGGCCAGGAAAGTGAAGGCTTGTATTGATTAACCAAAGCAAAACGGAGAGGACAGCAAAGGTGCCAGCGTGTATCACAGAACTGTTGAGGTCAACATGGACCTCTGGAGATCACCTAGTCCAACTGCCCTGCTCAAGAAGGGTCACCTAGACCACGCTGCCCAAAATCGCATCCAAATGGCTTTTGAATAACTCCAAGGATGGAGATACTCTACCTGTAGGTACATAAACACACTTCATACCTATCCTTCCAGGTTGAAAATGTTCAGGATCTGGACATCCTGGCAAGGCAGTCATACAAGTACCTGGAGGGACCTCCCTAGGGAGCTTACTGATTTGCACTCGGAGAAAGCAAAATAAAATTTTCTTTAAAAAGTGAGAAATGAAAACACCGAAACTAGTCAAATTTATGCAAATTGCACTGTGTGCAACATTTGACCTAATATCATCCAGCAGATCTCCCTAGCCTAGAGAATTTTGCATCTCCTGCTTGGAGAGGACAGGAGAAATAAAAGATTTTTCCTGACTTTTGGGTCTGCCAAGCTTTGCCCCGATTTGGAGAGCCACATTCAATGGGTACATCCAGAAGGCTAATAAAATTTCCCAGAATGGTACTTTATTTTTACTAGATATCCTTGAGTTGGACTCTCACAATAGATTTTTTTTGCTCTTGCTTTTTCTTGCCTGGAATAAAGAAGTCATGCACTATGTTGCACCAGAAAAGATCGCTCACTCTGTCCTATAAAGACAAGACACACCGGAGCTCCTGGGAGTTGTTTTGTTTCTTGGCCACTTCTGAACGCAAAAAAAAAATGGATAAACAGAGCAAATGTTGACCTCGTTCCCATCCTGAGGAGGTTGGCACGGAGAAGGTGGCCTGACCTACATGAGAAAAGCCCAGGCCCCAGTTTTAAGACTCCTCTGTGGACTCTGCAAGGAGAGCAGCTGCTCATAGACCTACAAGTCCTCTTCGCTCCTCCAGCAGGAAGCAGGAGAAGTTCTCCAAGGCAAGAGGCCAGATGGACTCAATGCTCTGCCAGAATGGGCCTGCAGGGAACCACCTGGCCCACCTTGAGCTGTAAATCAGGAGAAGAAGCCTCAGGGACATCTAGGGATGATTTACCCATGGGAAAAGGGAGAGTTGGAAGGTGAACAAGTGGGTTTGATGGCCACTCAACAGGTCAGCAGCAAACAGTTCTAGATACTGAGTTCAGGGCAATTGCCGCTGTGTCTGCTTCGTACCAATCTAAAACATTGCTCCTCTTTGCTCTTTTTACACCAAACTAAGATACTGGCTGCTTTTTTCATATGGACACAGCATCGTTTCCTGCTGTATCAAAAATAATCGAAGCTCTACATGCCACCCACCAGGTTCACACAAGCCAACAACCACTTGTTGGAGCATCCTCCCACTCGAGCGATTGCCCAAACTGCAGCTGAAGCTCCATTTCCATCTCCAAAATATCAAAAAAGGGACGAGTGCGAAAACTAAAATCTTTTGAGTTTCATCTCTTCCTAACTAAACGGGAAAGCCAGCAAAGAAACAGCTGGTGAAGTGGGAGAAAAAGGGAGGCAAGAAGAAGATGGTAACCTTGAAAGAGGTTTGGAATAAGGCAGACATTGTGTCCACCAGCTCTGACGTCAGGTGAAGCACTAGCGTTTTCCATGGAAATACAGAGGAGAGATCAAGAGATACAAAAGCCATTGTGCCAAAAAGGATCATGAACTCCAGACACACAAAAAAAAGAATTATGAGAGAGGACAGGTTTTGTAGTGAGTGAGAAGGAACAAGTCTAAAGTGGAGAGGAAGATCTGTGAAGTTTCAAGCCCAAAGTCGGCAGCTTCATTTCATCTATTGATAAGGTTCTGTAGAACACAGGATGCAACAGAAGAGAAGAAAAAGAGAAAGGTGGGATGAAGCTGAACTTGTGAACGACCAGCAGGGGCAGTACGGAGAGGTGACAAACCACCATTAAGGGACAAGGTAAGTTACAAGGACAAGGACATATCAAGGAGACGAAAGGATGAAGCAGCAATTCCTGGCTTGAAGCAGTAAAAGGACATTAGAGATTCAACGCTGAGGTCTTGGAGGACAAAGTGCAGACACCAGACCAGAGAAGAGCTCAGGAGGACAATGGGCAGAGAAGTGCTCCCCATCTTCCAGTGGCAGCTGTAGGGCATCACCCTACAGCTTTAGGGCACTGGACTCAAGACCCATTTGGATGTTCAAAAATCCAGAGGACAATAAAAAGCTGCTACACAGACAGGACTTAAAACTGTCACTCTGAGCACGAGCACCAAGAAAAAGCCAAGAATCCAAGGAGTGAAAGAAGTGGGCCACAGCTAAATGGAAAAAAAATCCCCATGTAATCATCAGCTTAATAGAGTAAATACCAGCAATATTTTTGCAGGGCACAACCAATCTTCTGCCTTCCTAATTTATTGTTCCACATTTTTGCTGGCTACTTGATCCCGAGGCTTCAAAGCTTTGTTTGTTGTAGCAAAAAGAAATATTTTGGAGCAGATTCCTACTTGGGATGACCTCTTTGGTATCCAAGAAAAAAAAAATATATCAGCTGCCTGGAGTTGTTTGCTGTCCTTATTTACCAGCAGAATGAAATGCCTGCAAATTACTCTGGGTTTTTGCAAGAAATATCAGGAATAGCTGCGTATATTTTTCATTTTTGCAAAATCTTTGCAGGCAGATTCGCTGAGTAGCTATATTTTTTTTCTGTAATTGTAAAAATTCCTTTGTAAAACAATGTTTCCACCAGGTAGAGCGGTGTTTTACCACTTCATCCAAGTACCCTGAAGGATGGATTACTGCGGCTATACCCTTGATGCAGGAAAAAAAAAAATCCCCTTCCTTGTATTGCTAAGGGAACTGAATAGGCTGAAATTTGTCCTTGCCTCGACTGCAATAAGAGGAACTACACGTGGGAAAGCTAAAAGATCGTGTCTCCCTCTGTTCCCTTTCAAAATTAGCTGTTACCTCGAGCTTTTTCCATACCAACCCAGCATCAGAGGAGGGAAACGAGTGTCTTAAGCACTTGAAGGTTTCATACTGCAAAGGCTGACTGGTCTTTGTCATGGTTGGAGAAAAATGCCAGAAAGAAGGTCGCATTTCTAGCCCTTGTGCAAAAACGCAAAACCAGAACACATTGGAAGGCCACTATTGGTGAATACTTAGGTTCTGTAAGCCAGATACAATAAAAAAGCTATGCTGATTGCCCTTATCAACAGTAAAAAGAGTTGGAATGACCTCAAAGAGCCAACAGATTTAATTATCTCATCAGAGAGGGGAAGATCTCACACAAGTTAAGAGCTTTTCTGAATAAGCGATAAGCTTCTGAGCTAACAAGGGCTAAAGTTATTGGCCAAAATATTAAATTTTGGTCAATAACTGGTCAAAATTAAACTGCTTTACTTTTAGGAACAGGAACTTCAGCCAACTCTGGCTTCCTCGTAGGACACTCTCTTCTGGAGCTTGGTGCCACCACAAGAACCTCTTGGTCAGGAACTCAACCACTTCCTCAAGAAGCCGACGTGGAGGAAAAAAAAACAGCTATAAGATGCAGGAAAAAAAATGGCCAAGCACAGGAGGTTCAGGCCATGGAGAAAGGGTGAAGAACTATGCAAGGACAGGACCAGAAGTGGGTTTGGAGGCTTTCCAGAGAAGACCCATGATGGAAGCACAACAATGGCATGGATCAAGCCAACATCAGCAGCCTACAGAAATGTCCCTTTTTTAACCTCTGTGATGGAAGCACTTAGGCTCAAAATCCACATTGCGTTGACAAGTGTACAAGGAATCGTTTCTTGAAATCAAATCAAACACCTAAATGAAAAGACAACTGCATTAATCCACAAGCTCTTGAAAAGCAAGAAGTTTTAAGAGTTATATGTAATGAAAAAAACCCTTTGCAGGTGGACATTGGAAAATATGCTTCAAATTGGAGCCATGTTCCAGCTCCAAAAGGGCTATTTTGAGCATACAGTTAATTGCAAAGCACCCAATATTCCCAGGACAGACCATGTCGGGTCCCTACCACTGCTCAGTTTGGCTGCAATTAAGGATGTTCACAGTGCACCACGATTAGCTTTTGGGAAAGACTCCTATGGATGTAGCCTGTATCCCTACAATTGATTTGATTAATCTTAATTTCTCATTCCAGCTCACGAGGGGGACAGTCCCTGCGGCTGCATCAGCTGGCAAACCAAAAGCAGGGGAAAAAGGGAGGCTTGCAAAGTGCTGTTCCACTTCTTCTCATAATTGAGTTAATTTGTAACGTAGCTTCATGCTAGCAGATTTTTAGCTGACCGAGTCAATGTTGGCACCACAAGGTTCTTCCAGCAAAACTTCCTTTGCACGTTGTTACAGAAACCTAGAGAAAGCTCCCTTTTTTTGGTGTGAATTTCAACATGCCGAATAGTCTTTTCTACAATAAACCCGATTCTTTATTTTGTGCTGCGCACTTAGTGAAACCATCCAAGCCCCTTTGAGAGCTGTTAAAAAAAAAGGGCATTTTTCCCTCCCAAAGCAGCAACGTAGCAACCAAAAGCAAACGAGCATTTGAAGCAGCCCGTTCAGCCTTCCGCGGATGCTTTTCTCAGGGATGCGTGTAATTCCTGGGCAGAAAGTGAAGCTTTCAGCTGCAATTTAATGCAACACAGGGTCATGGGTGAAGAAGACCCCAATGCGGTGGTAGGGAGGCGTAAATGGGGAAAGTCCAGAGCAGATTGTTATAAAGAGTGCACAGAAGAAGGCGACAGAAGAGCATCAGACCAGCAGTGCAGTGACTGAAGGAGAGCTCAGCCGACCTCCGAGGTCTCTGCTGTTCCCGACTCACGCACGTCTCGGAGGCTCATTAAAGACTCGGAGCACAAAGCATCAAACGCGCCAAGTGAAAAAGTTGGTCTCCATGGGAATGGAGCCCAAGCTAAAAATAACTCGGGGACGGCGTTGCAACCATTTTGCGGGAGATTGTCATGGCAATGAAAAGAGTTGTAACCTGTTGTCATGATAACCTCGGTTTTAAATTAATGGGAAAGCGTTGCGTTCCCACTGCATCTTTATTCAGTATCCATGCCGGGAGAACTGCACGTCGCTGCCTCGGAGCAACTCAACAGCCGGGGGAAGCAAAGGAGGGATCAGATGTTGTCTGTAAAGAAATATAACCAGATTTTTATAAAAGGACAAATGGAAGCACTGGGATGACAGAAAAAGAAAATGCATCGGTAGATGTGTTCTGCTTTCGTGGAGGAAGATGCTGTCCCCTGATGCTTAGGTGATGGTAGAAGTCCTGACAGGCAGCGAGGTCGGTTCTCCCGGTCAGACTCTGAGCAAGAGGCAACAGGAGCAAGTTACAGCTTTACTGGAGGCCTGTCAGTCAGATCCAGCTTGTCCATCTTCACCCGGAATGCTTGAGTATTGACAGGTGGCTCCTGGAAAGCCTGAGCTTTGGAAGGGAGCTTTCAGGCCCAGCATGGATAATCCAGGAACACCTGGATTTCCTGGGGTATGTCCAGAGTCTCAAAACATCTAGATTAGGAGAAAAAGGACTAAAGCCACCAGACACCCCAAAATGGTGCAAATCAGCAATGGTGCCTGATGACTCCTAAGAGGTGTGACAAGCTGAAGAGGCAGAAGGTGGCACTCATGGTGCGTCCCTGGAGAGCACCAGGGCACATTCCAAGACCAGTTGGTCTATGTCAGGCAAAGGGCACCCACAGGATGTGGGGAGCACCTGGCAGGCTGGCATTTGAACCAGTTTCAAAGTTGGCTTTGAACCAGTTTCAAAGCCCTGCACTCAGCACCAAGTGGAGGTGGCTGCAGCACAAAAGTGGTCATCATGTCCTCCCCGATGGGCATCAATGAGCAAACACAGAGCCCGATTTGGCCCTGGGAGGTCCAAACTCATCCCCAGATGACATCCCAAGGGAGCAGAGAGGAACTCACCTGCTGTCACATCCGGATGGATGCCCATAGCTGCTCACTTTGGGTCCGGATCCAGTGATCTGAGACTCAGTTAACCACCTCAGAGCAAACCATATCCTGCCGAGAGACTACACGATCATTTTGGTGTCTGTGCCAACGAAAAATTGCTCCACTCAGCCTGAAATTATTACGGTGGTTAATTAAACTGCTGTTCACTTGCTGAGTTCCAGGGGAAAGAAAAGCCACCCTGGCACCAGAACACCCAAACAACACAAAAATCCTTCCAATAGCCCTCGACAGGCAGCAGCACCAAGTGGCCTTCAGCTGAAGAAGTTGTTACCAGCTCGAAATAAGCAGTAGCTAGAGGTAAATAGAGCTCAGATGTACACACGCTCTCATCTTTCTGAATGAAACAGCTCCTTGTTGAGCCGTTAAAATTAGACTTTCCCCTCCCCACATCTGATCTCATTGATGGTTTTCACTGTGCATTGTGTCTCCCGGGAACGCCACTGCAACCACCAGCGAGCTCCTTCTCCCGAGAGATGAATGCTCTTTTCTACAATACACTGCCTTTCGAATAATGAGAGACATCACATCATCTTCTAAGCGCAAGGAGATGGCAAGAAGTCAAGTGCAAGCCTGAAACTGCCTTTGTTCACTTGCTGAAGAGACTTACTTAACCACGGGTTAAGAACGACTTCACCTGTCATTACGCCGGGGTTTCATTTGGGTACTTCTCTCTCCAGCCGTGGCATCCAATACTCATCTCCCACGTCAAGTCTTCCGATCTTTCGTCTTTACTGTTTGGTTTCTTCTTGATTCAAGGCTCTTTTGTCCTCCTTCATTTTGGGGGCAGCACTGCAAGACAATCAGTGGCCACCTCTCTATAGGAGACCCAACAGCTTGGCAGCTCTTGGAGGCCGTTCATTCTTTGCTAGAACTTCAGAGTATTTCAGGCATCCAAATGCTCACAATGTGCTGCTCTCCGGTGCCCAGAGGTTTAAGGGCAGGGCTGGATTGTCCCAGGTCAGCTCTAGGACAGGCCAGGATCTTGCGCAGAGGTGAGAAATGCCCTCAGTTCTTTGGCAGACCAGTGAGTTGCAGCCAGCTGTTGAGCAGCCGATGCAGAACCCATTGCTGCACCCAGAAAACTCCTCCTCAACAGGCTGAGCCATCAATCTAAGCAATTCTTTGGTCTTAAAAATTAAATTATAGAAAGCCCAGCTCTGTGGAGCCAGGAGCAGAACTGGGTGAGGGAGAACGATGGGTTCCTGGCTGGATGGTCTGCTGGTGTTGCCACATCCTCCCTTCTCCACTTGCCAAGGCTGCTCCTCTCCAAGAGGAGCCAAGGATGTTGCCTTGGATGGCAACCCAAGAAGCATCATTAGGATCAGCACCAGTAAGCCAAGGAGCCCCGTTATCAGCGGCATTGGCTCCTTTGGGACTTGCAAACCAGCCGCAACGGAGGACTCGCTTGATGCTGATGGATGGTGGTCGTGGCCACCTCTCCATCGCCACGCGCAAGAGGGAAAAATGCAGCCACTGATAGCACAGCTCACCCTGCTGCTACCTAGCGGGGCACTTTAAGCAGCAGCACAATCTTTTTTTGCCGTTTTTTTTCATCTCTAGCTAAGCATGATCGATTGGACATGGTAAACCCAATGGAGAAACTGTGTTTTTCCAAGGCTCTGCAACGGGAATAACGGTCAGGGAATAACCAACCACCTCTCCGTGTTTTGGAGAGCTCAGCAACAGTGACCCACAGCTCTGCCCTCGGAGTGTGTCAACCCCCAAACACCTCCCAAGCCTTGGGGTGACCGTGTGTACCACAAAAAGCACCAAAAACGGTGCTCCCACGAAGGAAAGGAGCACTTCCCACCAGAAATGGGAACATGGGGATCCAGGAGAGCAGGAGCCACTGGAGAGGAAGGAGGAGGAGACCAAAAAAACAAGAAAAAAAAGCCCGTAATACTAAAGAGTCTTTCAGGACTCCTTTATTTGCACGGTGCCAAGCAAGCTCACTGATGCAATATTTTCTTCCCGCGCTCAGAGCCAGAGCTTTGGGATCTAATAAATCATCTCCGGCTGCAGCCGCATTAAAATTCCAGCCCAGGCCCGTGCTGGATGCAAGGAGGCCGAATGGCAGGGAGCCCGCGGAGCCGGGAAGGCGGCCGCGCGCTCCTCCCGCCGCGCAGAATTGCACACTAGCGGAATACCAAAACTCTGGGACTTTGGGAAAGCCGAGACCCATTAAAACTCGGGCAGCAGATCCAAAGAGCAATGGGAAAATAGAGCCTGGTGCTTACAGAGCTGGCACCAGCCAGGGAATCGTGGCTGATTTTTTTTTATAACCCCATCCCTGATGGTGTTTTGGGGAGAGAGGCAGAGCTCTGTGCAGCATCGCTCCGGCATCAAAAAATTCCCCGCGCCGGGAGAGGAGACAAATCCAATATTTAATCTGCAAACATCTTTTTCCCAAAGCCAAGCCACAAAATTTTAATTTATGAGCTCCCGACGACGGCGACAGCCGCCCGAGCACGTCCTTGCTGTGCCGGGCGCACGGAGGAGCTGGGGGAAGGCGGCACGTCGCGAGCGTTTAGCGTGAAGCGGCGCCCGAGCTGGTTTTCAACCAGTTAATTGAAGCACCCCGGGATTCTGCAGGGCTCAAACGCCTGCACCGCAAACATGTGCAAAGAAAAGCAAGCGGGGATATGAATTTGGACTGCAAATGGTCGAAAACACTCAGCAATCCTACAACAAATGGCTTTTTCTACTGGATTTTAGCTGACAACTGAGAGATTCCAGATGGGCACCTGATTTTGGGTGCTCGGAGGCACTTTTTCTCCCTGCCGTTTGATGAAGCGCTGCCACCTTCATGCAATTATAAGGTCACCCTGCGGCTTCCCGGCGTCCGGACTGCAGTCCACGGAGAATCGCTGACCCACTTAGCCGCCGCCGCCGGACTTCTGGAAGCTGCCGCCGTCCTGCACTTCCAGCTATCAAATATCATCGGAATCGATTTAATAAGTTTTCCCACAACTGCCAGAATTGGCCTGGAGATGCTCTGCCATTAGGGGAGGAGGAGGAGGGGTGCAAGATGAAGGCCCTTAAAATTACCTCTCTGTAGAGGGGCTTCACAGCATGAACAATCTATGTGCTATATCCCCAGCAGCAGCTTCCTCAATTGAGAAAATTGGATATCCTGAAATAGTGAAGAAGAGGATGGGAATAGTTTGAGGGGGCTGGAAAACAATGACACTAAAAGAATTTTAATGTCTGGCAAAGCAAGCGTGACCTTGCAATGGGACTAAGGCCATGGAGACCCAACATCCTACATGTGTCATCTGAAGTTGGCCAAGGCTGACCACATGCATGAAGGTTCATGTCAGGTAATACGGAAAGGAACATCCTTCTCTAATAGGACTCTTGGAAAGAACCTAAATAAACCAGTTGCAGCTTTAGGCACATTAGGGGTTTATTGACAGGAATAAACTTGAGGAACACCAAAAAAAATCCCATCAAATCATCATCAAGAAGCAGAGATTGACATCAAGAACAGATCTACACAAAAAAAAATGAAGAGCACAAAACACGTAGGCATCAGAAAAGACGACAGAGGCATTTTAAGTGGTCTAAAAGATTACAACCTTGGCTGCAGCAATGAAAAGGGGGAAAAAAGGGGGGGAGAGGGAAGTAAGATTGCTTAGAAACACTACAAACAAGCAAAACCACCAAAATCTACAACCTCATTCCGTGAAGTACAGAAACCAGGAAATAACACAGAAAAATTCACCCTCACCGATTTCCATCCTGCACATATGCTCCGAACGCCCAAATGGCTGGTCGCAATTTGTTCATGCTGGGTAAGACGGAGCTTTGGTAGAAGCCAGGCTTAAAAATAAGAATTATTTCCCTCCAAAAATGTGACGAGTTCCAGCTGACATGCCAGTAAATGTCAGGAGTAACAGACAAATAAGAAAAACCCTCAAAACCCCCAAATCAACCCCGTAGTGTTGAGGACCTCACTGAGCGCACGGGATTAGGAGGAGCATAATGGGCTCATTCAGGAACTGAGAACATGAGTTATTTGCTTTCCAGATCTGCTTTTTTTTTTTTTCGAGTACAAGGAAACTTTAAATATATAAACCCTCATTGTTTCCATACAAGCCAAGTGGTAAACGGTATTGCCCTAAATTTTTAGGAAGCTGGAAATTTTTAGGCACCATCTGGACAGGTCTCCAAAGCCACCAAGCACCCAAGCAGCTGTCATGAAATACTGTGATTTCCCCTTCTATTTTCTTGTAAAGGGCTTTGCAATGAGGTCCACTCACCGTTTCTAACATGAAACACACACGAAGAAGACTTTTGCACTGAAACTCAGGGATATTACACCCAAACACCAGCCTACCAAGATCCACTCTGCCTAGGGTCTTATATATGTCCATATCTGAGTGTCCATGGGCTAACAAACAGCTCTAATCTCCTCAATTACCCCCTGCTTCCTTCTCCATCCCTCCTGAAACCACTAAAAACAAAGAAAAAAATACCCCCCTCTTCTCCTGTTCTTCATTTCCATAGGGTTTTTATGCGTTTTATGACTTCAGGAAGCTCCACAACATAATTTATCACAGAGATGGCGAATTAGTGATCGTTGAGCCGCTAACCAACGTCAAAACTCAATCAGTTTTTAACGCCAAGAAAGTCAACGAGCCGCTGAACGGCATTACTGTGCAGAAGCGACGTGTTGAACATAAAAAGCAACACGGCTCTACAGAAGTCAGAGCTCGTCCTCTTCCCAGTCAAGTGCGATGCTCCCGCCTGCTCCCCACGCGCCCATTAATAAACATGAAGAAACGCCCGAGGAAAAATATTCACTGTACCCACTTCATACATTTTTAATCGCCCTGAAATCAATTCAACGCTCTGAACACAGTTTAAAATTTACCCAACTGGTAAGCAATGGATCACCTAATTAAATCCCACGACTGCAGAGCACTCCAGCCTGCTCTCCTGCAGCAAAGCCATTTGACCAGCTCTCCTCGGTGCTCTGCAAACGTGCTGAGGAATGCCAAAAAAGGGGGGAAAGAAGGGGGAAAAATCTAATTCATCCTCTTCACACACAGCAGCTCCAAGGGAACTTGGTTTTCTTGGCCAAAGAACTAATCTGTTATCAAAGGCACAGCTTTCCCATGGAATAATGCAGAAATAGTTTAATTTTAAGTTAATGAGGAAGGCTGAAATCAAGCCTGGAATTATCTTTGTCTCACAAAGCGCATGCAAAGGAGGATTAAAAACAGTCAAAATCCCATCTGACCAGCCTTCAGCCTCTTCCAAAATGGGAGGCCATCACTGTTCAACACACCAATAACTGCACTGAACAGCACGGCATGAAAATAGGGTCAGATTAGGATAAAAACACAAGTGAGAATCACGTTCCTCCTGCCAACAAAACCAATGGCCGGAGGGCGGTTGAGGCCAATTCCCTCTGTTACTCATTATGTCAACACAAATGTTGTGGCTTCACCTTGAGAAGAGTAAGAAAACTCATGGGTTTGGGAAGCAGCAAGGTGGGTCACGTAAGGTCACAGAATCACAGAATCCCAGGATGGTTGAGGTTGGAAGGGATCCCTAGGGATCATCCAGTCCACCCCCTCCTCCAGCAGGGACACCCAGAGCACGGGGCACCCGCTCCAGCCCGGCGCGTTGGGAAGGTCTCCAGAGCAGGAGCCTCCCCAGCCTCCCTGGGCAGCCTGGGCCAGGGCTCGGGCACCCTCCCACCAAACAAGTTCTTCCCCACGGCCACACGGAGCTGCCCGGCCTCCAACCTGCACCCACTGCCCCTTGGCCTGCCACTGGCCACCACCCACAAGAGCTGGGCCCCTTCCTGCCTCCATCCTCCCCTCGGGTGCTTGCACACAGTGACCAGGTCCCCTCTCGGCCTCCTCTTCTCCAGCCTCAACAGGCCCCGCTCG
Organism: Nothoprocta pentlandii; assembly: GCA_013398315.1. Classification (NCBI taxonomy): domain Eukaryota; kingdom Metazoa; phylum Chordata; class Aves; order Tinamiformes; family Tinamidae; genus Nothoprocta; species Nothoprocta pentlandii. Next base: position 59,639 of record VZSG01001196.1, read on the forward strand.
CTTCTAGGACCGGATCCAACATTTTGCAAAGGAAACATGGAAATTCCCTGTCCCCTCCTCCCTCCCAACAAATGAGCAGCCAATTTGGCATAAACAATATTATTTATTTTCAAATCAGCATCTCCCATGAGACCACCAAGAAAGGAGAATAACAAGCAAGTAAAACAAGTGAAAGCAGAAAGATCAAATTAAACCTGATTATTTAAACCACAAACAGTCTGTTCTATATAAAGCAATCACATTTAATACTCAAAAGCCACAAGACAGCAGAATTTAAATTGCCATTACCCTGATTACTAGCCCAGTTTTCTTTCTGTGTACATCCCACCTGAGTTTTACCCCCTAGGGCTAGAAATTAATGGCTTATGCATGATCTTTAAAGGCAAAGATTTAAGTCATATATATGCTAGACCTGGTTTGAAGCAAAAAAAAATGAACTTGAAAGTGAACAAACAGCATAGCTTAAGGCTAAAAGCCTTTATCTATACTTTACTACACTAGTGTTTTTGAATTCTATTTCTTGCTTAACTTGGAGCTGAGAATATATATTTTTTCCAAACGTAACACTACTGATGCTAGAAATTTGCTTTGAAAGTGAGTTTCCTTCTTTTCCTCTCTTATTTCTTCCAAAAAAAATAAAATCACCATGCAAAGCACACAACTGAATTACGTGGAAGCAATCCAGGACAACACACACAGAGGACATTTAAGCAAGTCCTTGAGCTTCCTTGTGCTACCACGTTCCTGGCAGTTCCCCTTGGCACTGCAAAAAGATGAGACCTCTAAAAAACAATATCTCAAATCAAAATTTCAGGACAGGCATCACAAATTGTGTCTCTCAGTTCACTTATGTGCTCTATGAAATGAGGGGCTCCAAGTGAACCATCTTCCTTGGCTGATTTTCGGGACTCTGATGGTTCTTAAATCTCCAAACCTGGGATGAACCCTTAGGATGTTGGAAGAGGATTGCATAAAGTGCAGGACTCAGTGTCTTTTCCAGGTCTAGCAGCATTATATACTTCAGATTGCATGTTCAAACCAATTTGAGAAGTGTCTGCAAACTCCCTAGATTCACAGTTGTCCCGTGAAAAAGTCTATCTTGTTGGTCTGCACCTTCCAAAAGAGCTTGCGATTATATGTTTGACGACAAAGTTAAAGAATTAAAAAATTGTAAATGAAGGCAAGGCATAGAAAAAAAAATCATTAGATGGGCATAACTTTGGGCATAATTTCTGAGGAAAGAGACAGGGCAGCTTTCTTTTCTTAATTGTTGAGGTTATGAAGGACATAATCAAGGACAAGACTTCCAACATTTTTCCCATTTTTACAATAAGCCTTTTGTTTTCCTGCTAAACACTGGAAGATTTGGAAGAAGCTTAGTAATTCTGTTTGCCTAGGAAAGGCAACAGCTCCGAGCTTGAGCACTTCTCAACCTACTGTTTATTTGGGGACTTCCTGGGAAGAAAACAACCTCACAGCTGGGCTATGGGAAGACCAAATGTTCGTGTGATGCAGCCAAACACAGCAGCCACTTGAACCTTCACATTCTCATATTTTCACTGGTGTTCCTAAGGATCTTGTTGTAATTTTTCAGGTCTGATCTGCCCTTGTCTGTTTTCTTTTTTTTCCTTTTTTTTCCCCTCCAAACTCATCTTCTACATGTGCCACTCATTTCTCTTTGTTCCCTGCAAACTCTGGAGACCACGAACAGCTGAAGATCTGGGATGAAACCAGACTTGGAGGACCAGCTACAGTGACCACTGCCAGACCTGCAGCGAGGTAGCCAAAGCAGACCACAGGACATCTACATAAGCACACAGAACAATCTCTGCGGTGATTAACCAGCAGGTTTTTGAGAGAAAAATCTACTTAGAAGCTAATTTCCTTCTAACGTTGCCATATGACTTACTCAGCCTGCAGTCACATCCAATTCATCCATTTAAAGTAGAAATCACCCTCTGAAATTCTCCTTCCAGAAAAGTCAACGCACAAGCCCTGCACGATCCACAGCTCAATATTTAAAGAAAATTGTCTCACTAAGTGTCAGAAACGCAGATGCTAAAATATTTGGGATCACTTGAAAGCCAAGAGAGGAATCCTGCATGGAAGGGGCATCCATGCAGAGTTTTGAGCACATACCAAAAAAAGAGGAAAGTTCTCCTGAACTACAGGAGCTCCCATGAAGCAGCACACATAAATCTGACAAGGGAAAAGGAAAGCATGAATAAAAAATGGGGCAAAGCCTCTTTGAGGAACTCTCAGCTGCAAGGCCGACTACACCAGTCTCCTTGTGGAAATATCTACCAAAGCCAACAGAAATATTTGGTAGATGAAGTAACCGAGTCACTCTTTGATGTTCATTCCCGTTTGTCGTTGACCTCTTTACTCCGTAAAAAGCCCTCTTGCAACCACCCTGGCACTTTGGGGAAAAAGTCAACACAGCTCGCAATGCAAATATCAAGAAGGAAACATTAACACTTAACTGCTAATTACATTTAACACAATGTTAGGAGAAAGGATTTTCCAAGGCTAACATTCTAAGGTGCCTACAAAATCAGAGGAACATCTGCAGGCAGACACACTCCACAAGGAACACCACAGAAAATCCCACGCCAAGATTAATTTTTCCAAAGCACTTTTTCCCCAGTGAGCTGGAGTCTCTCCCTTTTAGCACATTTTAGATTATCAGTAGTTATATAATTACAACAAACATTTTTCAATGCCTTTTTTCAAGTATTAAAGATGACACGGTTAGATAATTCACTCAGTTCAAAAAGATGGACTTCAAACTCACGTATCAGATGCTGTTCAACATACAATCACATCAAGCAAAGCACAGCATTAAAAAAACAAGTCAACAACACAGTTCAAATCACAATCTATAACAACCACCACATGTTCTTCAACCAACCAGCTCTCTCCTGTGGGATCCTCACTACATACAGCAGGATTACTCTCAACTCATCCATGTAGGCAGGTCTACCAGCTCCCACCAGATTCTCCCAGCAGCTTTTTGTGGGTTTGGTTGGTTTAAAACTCTAGGCTGTTTGTCCTTTTCTTTCGAATTTCTAGAATTTCCTCTTTCTTACCAACTTAGGTTCATTTCTTCTCTCTAAACCTATTGCACCAAGAGGTTTTCCAGCAAGGACTGAGCTTACTCGTTGAGCATCCTCCACTCTAACCACATCAGATGGACATTCACAAGGCAGCCAACGCCAACCTACCTGTGTACGCCATGTTCTTGGGGTTTCCGTAGGGAGCCCCAGGTTGAACGGGGCTGTAAACAGGGTTCATGCTGGAAGACTGGGAGCTCTGCAGACAAAAGGAGAAAAGCACAGTTGAGAAGCTGGGCTTACGGCACACACAGAACAGACTTGCATGCAAAAGTTCTTGGTAGTAGCCCTCACCATGTTATAACTGCAGACACAAAGGGCTGCAAAGAAAGGGATTTACAAGCAGACATGAGGATGAGAAAGTGTATTTAATAATTCAAGTTTCAGATATGAATTCCCCTGACTTCTTCACTGCTGCCTCTTCTGCTTCCATACATACCTGGAGTAGAGTCATCCTGCAAACCCCTACCTTGGGGTGAGAACCAAAAGGAAAACCCCCAATTGGGCCACAAACTTCTCCCAGTTGATGTTTTGGGGGCAGCAGAAGCAACTCTGAGACTTACATCAGACCCTTTGGCAATTAGCAGATCCAAGGACATGCGTTGCCAGTGCTGAGCACTCAACCACGTCTGAGTCCCAGGAGCCCTATGCCACCACAGAGCCCTCTGATGTGCTCCACCAAGATGTTAATAGCCCTCCTGCTCATCTAATGAAGATGATTAAACACTGCCGGGTTATCTTCTCCTGAGTTTTATTTAGGGTAAAACAAATAACCTGGGAATTTGTGTCTACTGGCTGTCAGCTGAGCAACGGCTCAGTTAATTATCTTAATGAAGCCCATTCCAAGTTCTGATTAATGGGAAAAAAATCAGCCATTAAGCTTTATTAGGCAACACATTCGTCTCTGCAGCTATCCGGTGGCAATTCCAAACGCCAACCCCAAATGGTCTTTCTTTAAATTGTGTTGTTTGTTTTATTCTTTTTCCTTCCCAATGCATTATTTTACAGTTCATAAAATCAAGCCGTCCCTTCCAAACAAGTCTCTCATGATTGATGCACAATTTGTTAGCTCATTAACTCCTTCAGCTTTACTTCAGGACAGTAAACAAGTCAAATGCTAAATGTGAGCCACAACTGACTTGACAACAATTACTGCTTAATTAATTAGCTTCCCTCAGAACCCAAGTCGGCACAGACAGAGCTATTCACAGAGCAAAGGAAACCACATTTATGAAGTACTCTGGAATAAAATGCTACCAACACCATGAATCACATCACAACGGGAGACTAGGCAGAAGTTGGCTTCAGCAACACACAACTCAGTTCTTAAAAACCATGAAAACTGGGGTAAAACCACGAATCACATCACAACGGGATACAAGGCAGAAGCTGGCTTCAGCAACACACAACTCAGTTCTTAAAAACCATGAAAACTGGGGTAAAACCACGAATCACATCACAACGGGATACAAGGCAGAAGTTGGCTTCAGCAACACACAACTCAGTTCTTAAAAACCATGAAAACTGGGGAAAAACCATGAATCACATGGCAACGGGAGACAAGGCAGAAGTTGGCTTCAGCAACACACAACTCAGTTCTTAAAAAACATGAAAACTGGAGTAAAACTCAATGTATGGGAAATGCGGGATTCTCCAGGGAGCACCCAGGTTTTACACTTCCCAGAGCTGCTGTAACTTGGTCCTCCTCCCCAGTAAATACACGTAGTATCTGGAGTTAAAGGCACGTATGAAGCATGATGGACACGCAAGCACATGGGCCCCATTAAACACCGGTGCTGCTTCGTGGTGGCAAGCGTATAGCACAAAAATTGAAAGTGGGGAAGAAGTCACTTCTGCTCTCAACATCAGCCAGCAAGCCAAAACCTCCTGTTTTCCATCTAAATGCCTTGAGGATGCCACCTTCGATGAACTTTTTCACATCATCTCTATGCGATTCAAGTTCCACCTCAACAGTGGGAATAAACCACGAGGATATTTGGAATTTTTAATGATCATAAAGCTTTCCAACAGGGTAAAGTGCTCTAAAAACCACTGTGGATGTGCCTGCTTTGATGCAATAAGAGATGATCAGGAGATGAAAGCAGTCTGTGCTGAGGATCCCACAGTGACACTCAATGTGGCTTCCTGTGAACTAGACTTAGCCTGGTCTTCTGGACAGGATGTCCCCACCAGCAGCTGCCTAATGGACCATCACTGCTTTCCACCTGTATGTCCCCTGAGAGGTTGGGGTACTTGTGATGGGCACCTGGAGGAAGCACATCAGAAGTGTTCTGAACACTATAAAAAACAAGGCAATAAGTGGAAGTCACCTCAGAAATGCCATACTGCTCATGGCGTATGTAGCCTATGAGTTCCTAATGGTACATGATCTGTAGATACCAAAGACAGATGCTGTAAGTCAGACCTAAGAGTAAAAGAAGTCAGAGCTGCAAGGACTTCATGGCCGTAAGTAACTGTTAACTCACTAGCATGACCCCTCCAGCTAGATAATGGTGGTTTTTCTCTTTATGAGGTATCCTCCCAGACACATCAGGACAGGCCACGAGGACCTTTGATCTGAGTCCGTACAGCTAAGCTGATGTTCTCAGGAAAAAGGCAATAGCTCTCAAGCACACACAACAAACCAGGCTCGAGTCTTGCAGGGTCTCGCATCGCTCTGCAGAGGAAAGCGGAGCCACTGCAGCCTGACTTTGGCCTCGCCCAGAAGAGGACACAGTCTGCTCCTACAAGTACAACCATCCCAGCCCAGAGCTGATTCCACTTGCTATGCCAGTGGGAACCAGTTCACGTGTTGCTAGGCCTGAGGGGAGCAGTTTAGCAAGCTGTGTTGGCTCTTCACTACCTCAACCAGCAAAGCTCAAGTGAACCAAGAGGAAGAAAGGCTGCCTTCAACCAGGAGAAAGGAAGGACAGAGTGGACATGTTGCAAGAGTCCTTCTCAGCCCAGCAGCCTAAACACACCTTGAATGTACACGAAACAACCTTCACTAAGAACTTTTATTTCTTTGAATGACAAAGCATCTTTGCAAGAGCAATGAATTGCTGATGTTGGTGGTACGCTTGCCCGGTCACCCATGTAACATTGCATCCTTGTGTGGAACAACTACATAGTGATGGCAAAGCTTTTATCTAACTGCTAAGCACAGCACAACCAGTACTGAGCGAGGAGCACACAGTGTTCACGGGCAACAAACATCAAGCAGCAAAATCAAATCAAAACTCAGCAGACCTGGATTTTATGTCCCCAAAGCGTTAGTGCCTAGGGTTGACGCTGGGTTGATGTTCTTACTTGCCTTGACCATGAGATGTGATGCTCTCCTGAGTAAGGAGCATCCCTGTGGTTCCACAGAGCCTGTCTCAAAGCGTGATCTAGTTTGGGCTCTTCTGGGTGCAAAGGGTATAAATAAATAACAATACTGGGAAAATTACAGCCCCACCTAGACAGTAAGTTTTGCAAGAAAGAGGGGAAAATAAACCTCTTACTGATAATAATGGAAAAA
>VZSG01001196.1:66856-104002 GCA_013398315.1 Nothoprocta pentlandii
GAGGAAACGGCCACAAACTGAAGAACCAAAAGTTCCCCAGGAACTTATGGAAAAATTTCTTAACAGTGACAGTGACAGAGCCCTGGAACAGGCTGCCCAGGGATGCTGTGGAGTCTCCTTCTCTGGAGATCTTCCAAACCCACTTGGATGCAGCCCAGTGCCACGTGCTCTAGGTGACCCCGCATGTGCAGCAAGGTTGGTCTAGATGACCTCTACAGGTCCCTTCCAACCTTAAGGATTCTATGATTCTATGCTACTTCCAGCCAGCAGGAACGAGTGAATGCCAGCAGCATTTCAGAGAGATGAATTTCTTTCTTTTTAGCATTTAGCATCTAAACACATTCACATGAGCTTCCAATCCATTCGGCAAGACAATACTATTCCAAAATACATTTTCACATTCATTACAAGCACCGCATTATGTCCTTTGAAAAGCTACGGGATGGGAATAAACAGGATTAGCCAAATTAAGCCTCCTGCGCCACAATATCTTGTAGCACTTGCTCATGGCCATGGATATGCAACAAAAAGCCTAATAGAAACAAATTATAAACAGAAAGCACAAGAATTGTTCTATCACATGGGGACCGATCGCTGTGAAGCTACTGAGATCCCACCAAGTAGCTGAACTGGTAGGATCTCTAGTGGGAACAGCATGGGAACTAGCTGCTAGCAAACGTTCTCAAGACCATTTCTTGCTGCAAGCTGTGACATTTCTGTCTATTTTATCTTTCCCGTGAAAGTGCCTGATGTGCCTCCATCATGCTGGGAAGTTACTCCAGGTGAAGAGGAAATGGAAAGGCAGGAGAGGTCAGCCCACGAGCCACCACCACCGAGCCGCTCAGCAAGCCAATGTGCCCATCAAAGAGAACTTCCACGGGGCATCAAAACCAAACAAGAATGGTAGAAGAACACCTTGAAATGACTATAAATGCAAGACAAAAGAGAAGTTTTGCCCCATTATTCTTCTCTGATATTTGTGCATTTGAAAACACCAGGTGTGCAACCAGCTTCACCGCTTCTCCCAGTCCTTCAAGGCCTCGATTCTTCTAATACCGAGGTGCACGTGTAATTTTAGACAGGAATGGACCAACAAATTTTAGCATGACTATTTCCACACATACGTTGGTGGAACTGGGATTTTTAATGCTGGTGTATAAAAATCTATGTATTGCCCATAGAAACAGAAGAAGAGAAAGACGACGCTGAAGGAGCTCAACAAAATCTCCTCTTTAAATTCATGTTATACAAATCACATGCAAATAGTATTCAGCCCCCAAACCTCCTTGAACATGAAGAGACCTCTGACCTTACATCACACTCAGATTCCTAGCATTTCCTGGTAATTTTTTCAGTTAAGTCACTTGCAGCTCGACCCTCGCTTGGGAGCTGCCAAACAATAATTAAATTAATTTCCAATTCAGCTGCGAAAGGTTGATTTAGGCGGGCTACAGGGCTACATCTCACCTTTCCCTAAATAGACAGGGACTGGTCCATTTAATACGACTTAGCTTTCCACAGCCACATGCTTGCCATTTATACAGTATCACATCAATGAAGCGGTGATGGACCATCTCAAGCAAAGCAACATATTTAACCTGCTAAAGATCTTCTAACAACAACAAAAATCAGGTCCAAGTTGACAGAGTTTTAGATACCCTTCTATTAATAAATCTTACAATAATAAAATAAAATGCAAATAAAACCAAAATCAGTTTAAATAGGGAAAGCAAAGAAGGACCAGACTCTGCAAAAAGTGTCAGGCTCCATCTAGCAGTAAATTATTAATGGTGGGTCCTTTCTGTAGAGTAGGGCTGCTTTTGCTGTCCCTTTGACTATATTTCTGCTGTATCTTGATGTATCTAGCTAGGGCACTGCTCTGGAGCCCACGTAGTCCCTTTTTTCCTAGAGTTCTCCCCATCTCTCCCATCCAAGCCAACACAATGGCCTCCCTTCTGAAGGAAACTTCAGCTCTGCTCCGATCGCACTTCACCTGGAGAAGTGGGAAATGCAGCTCCCCAGAGCCAAGCAACATAAATCCAGGTGGCAGGATTTCCACCTCCGCTCAGGAGCCTGCAGCTTGGAGAAGCTACGGAAAGAGGATGGGAAGAACATAGCTGGAGCATGGCCAATAGCTGGTGCAATCACTATTACGTTCAACATCAAAACGTTCAGCACCACACTCAACACAGATGGTTATTCCACACTCAACACAGATGGTTATTATTGCAACATCATTTGTCTACCATCTTCTGTGTGCTCGTTTGCAGCTCTGGACAGGAATAAGTTGCATTATTCATTAGTTATATTATTGACCACTCATTTTCTCTGTAGATGTTTCATATCCCACCAGCAGGCATTTCGCATCCCACCACTCCAGCAAGCAGAAAGACACAGGGATTTGTCTTTCTTCTTTGTCCAGAATAGTCCTAAGAGCCAATGAGCCAGCTAAAACGCTGGCCCAGGCCACAGAGAACTTGCCACCCAAGAATAAATCAACAAGTCCAGACTTAAAATGTGCAGAGGAAAGGAGACGTCCTGACTTGCCCTCTCTCCAATAAATAACTAAACCCACAAGCTTCTCATCGGAGAAATTATGGAAGTTTCACATCCATAATGAGGACAAGCCCTGGTGCCTGTGCCGCATTAAAAATTAAACGGCTAATTTCTAAGCACAAAGCCACTCTTGACTTCCAAACTCACTGAGCTCATGCTGCCCCAAAATAAATACCGAGGCATGGAAAAGCTTAACCTTTCAGTTGTTGAAGTTTATGTCCTGCGAAAAGCCAAGGGAGCCAAACAATTTGGCGATTCAATTATGCTGGAGAGCATATAAAAAATATAGGCAGAAAATCGCTGTCCTGAGGAAGCAAGAGGCATAGGAGGAACTGCTGCAATTAGCTGCTGGACTTGGTAGGAGCAAATGGGCACTCAGTGAGCAGCAACAGCTTGGGTGTCATATTATCTGAATTAAGCAGAGCTCATAAAAATACCCTTACGAGCTTCAGCAAAACAAAAGCCAGTTTGCCTGCAAGAATTAGGGAGAGAATTAGGCAAACCCAACTGATTTTATATTAAATTGACGCTTCCAGAGAGCACAAGAACAAGACGTGTATGCAGAGGAATTTTGCAAGATAATTTCCTTGCCTTATGCTTACAGGACAGATGGGTTGCACCAGCAGGTACCCAAAAGATTAAATATATATATATATTTTCCTTTTAATGGCAGAAGGACCATGAGCTCTTATGCTGGAAAGAAAAAGATTTTGCAGATTTGATTCAGTTCTCAAATGTTAAGGTAGGGTGACCAATATGAAAACACCAACACAGCATGCTAGAAAAGACTTCTCAGGACACAGTTTGGAGACGGGTCCCTAGCTAAGAGCTACGTTCCTTTCCTTTTCAGGTTCATCTGCCTTGAGTTGACAAGAGGCCACAGCCAGAAACTTCAGCATGGGAGATGCAGGTTGGTCATCAGGGAAAGCCTTCTGATGAAGAAGGGACTCTAGCCCAGGAACAAGTTTTCTGGAGAGTTTTGGGGATTTCCATTGTGAGTCTTTGAAGACTGATCTACACAAGGTCATGGCTTGATCTACACAAGGCCATGACATGACAACCTAACATGGATGGTACAGCCCCACTTTGACCTAAGTGACTAGATGACCCTGGAGGTCCAGTTCAACCAACGTTTCTAGGACAGAATCTCAACCTCTAATAGTTTGTGCTGTAAATACTCATTTATCAGACCCCTATCTTTTGCCACAGTCTCAGACCACAGATTTCTGTATCTTAGCCAAAATTATTTCCCAAATAATTTTCCAAAGGTTTAGGCCTTTCATAGTAGCCTCAAGTCATATGTTTCCTTGATCCTTCACAGGATGCCAGAAATCCTGGGCTGGAATGGGGAGCATTCACACTTTTTCAGCACTTTCCAGAAAATTACCAAAATTATTTAGAAAATTTCCTTAGATTACAACTAGCTACCCTAAAGTACAATGATTGCTTTCATCCTTTCACTGTAAAAAGGCAAAATAACATGCTCAGTTATTTCTATTTCCTGAGACTTCTTGAGCTGCTCCAGACCTCCCACCAGCAGCCACAGCTCCTTCTTCTATGAGGAGCTAAATTTCAGTAGCCACATGCAAATTATCCCTCTCTGAACATTATTTTTATTAGTAATATAAATCTAGTCACAAAATAAACTTCCCTTCCTCCAAGCACTGAAAAAATATTAAGTAATCCATAATATTAACAATAATATAAAATATTAAGTAAACCACTGCAGCTTCTTTTTATAGACAATGAAAAGGCTGAAGGAGCTCAGTTAGGCGCCTTGCTCAAGATGAGCAACCCATCGTGCTGGGACCCAGTTTCAGCTTCTGGCCTCGGAACTTGCTGTTATCTTTATATTATTTTTAGGACAGAAGACCCAAATTCTACAGAACTGGACACACTGCTCCAGGTGTGTCCTCATCAGCACTGAAGAGGGGAGAACTACCTCCCTTGACCTGCTGGCAATGCTCCGCTTAATTCAGCCAAGAATACCATGGTCACCAGGGCACATTGCTGGCCTGTGGTCACCTTGTTCTCCACCAGGACACCCAGGTCCTTCCCCACAGAGCTTCTTTCCAGCAGGTCATCCCCAACCCATGCTGGTGCATGGGGTTCTTCGTCCCTGTGTGAAGGACCCCGCACTTGCCTTGGCTGAACTTCATGCGGTTCCTCTGTCCCCACCTCTCCCGCCTGCCCAGGTCCCTCTGGACGGCAGCGCAGCCCGCGGGGGTCTCGGCCACTCCTTCCAGTTTTGTGTCACCTGTGAACTTGCTGAGGGGCCACCCTGTCCCTTCACCCAGGTCATGGACGAAGAGGTTGGACAGCCTGGACATCCAGTGCTGACCCCTGAGGGACACCCCTGGCTGGAAGCCTCCAACTAGACTTTGCACCTCTCATCACAACCCTCTGAGCTCAGCCTTTTGTCCAGGTCTCAGTCCATCCCACTACCCCTCTTCCATCCTGCTCTTCCTCAGCTTCCCTATGATGATGTTATGTGAGACAGCATGAAAAGCCTTGCTGATGCCAAGGTAGACAACACCTTCTGCTCTCCCCACCCAGCCATCCAGCCAGTCATCCCATCATAGAAGGCTACCAGGTTCACCAAGCTTGAATTCCCCTCAGTGACTCTCTGTTGTCTGCTCCTGATGACCTTATCCTGCACATGCTTAGAGATGACATCCAGGACGTGCTGCTCCATCACTCTTCCAGAGATTGAGGTGAGGTTGACTGGCCTGGATGGAATCCTCTGGGTCCTCTTCCTTGTCCTTTTTGAAGACTGGAATGACACTAGCCCTTAGGCACCTCTTCTGTTCTCTTTCTGACCTTAAAAGTAGTTTAAAACGTGTCCCAAGGAGACACAGAAGTATTACATTTGAAAAGGGATCGAAAGAGAGACTACAGCAGTGATTTGTGCCATTCCCTGCATGTGGCAAACCCAAAACACAACAACTCTCATTTTCATTTCAGCCTATAATGTCAGATTTTCCCCTTCTCCATTGGGGCAGACTAGGCTGCATTAACCAATTTCGGACAGATTTCTCTACACCAGAAACAAACAAAAAAAACACATTATCCTCACAGAAGTATTTTAATTTACATTCGGTACAAAATTTCGGTACCAGTGCCACTAATTACCTTCCTTAGTTCTCATAATTGCTCTCCTCGGTATGGGAGAATCACTTTCCAGCCACTTCCCGAATATTGGAAACATCGCTCCTTCCCACACAGTACAATAGGATAAAAACCTAAATTTGCCTCTGAATGGATTACGCAACGCAAAGTTGACACACCAGAAATACAACATATTTCTGGAATTAAAATCCAATGAGGGCAGAGATGTCCTTTTAATAAGATATGGGAATGGGACAGAATCCTCCAGGCTGTGTCTGGTGAGCATCCAAAATCACCTCGCTGCAGGTTGTGACTATGTGATTTATTATGCGATTTATTAACCAAGATGGTTGCTCGTTGTCTTCTAATGGTCTCTTCCCAGGTCCTCTATTCTGGAAGTGGGTTTTCTTCTCTGGCCATGGCTGGAAACCCCGGGATAGCAGCAGGAGGGATGGAACATCAGAAGGTCTCCTTTGCCATCAGCCCTATCCTACTGGGAGGCAGCAGACCATGTTCTGGCCTGTCCTCTCAACATTTTGCTCATGTTGCTGCAAGGATGAAATCAAGGATAATATAACTAGCAAAAAAACGAAGATTAACTGCATATGGAGGAGATCAGTCATCCACAATGGTTCTTTCTTCCTCAACTGTTTTGGGATCTTTGTTCCAAAACAAAGGTGGATCAGGAAGGATGAAGGAGAAGGCAGGCTCAGTCTGCTAGCAGTGACAGAGTTTTGGCAAGAGATTTGTCTATCATCCTCCTTTCTTAATTAATTTTGCATTGGCAAAAGCATCAAAGGACTGGAGCAGCTCTTGTGTGAGGAGAGCCCGAGCAAGCGGGGCCTGTTAAGGCTGGAGAAGAGGAGGCCCAGAGGGGACCTGGTCACTGTGTCCAGGCACCCGAGGGGAGGATGGAGGCAGGAAGGGGCCCAGCTCTTGTGGGTGGTGGCCAGTGGCAGGCCAAGGGGCAGTGGGTGCAGGTTGGAGGCCAGGCCCGTGTGCCCGTGGGGAAGAACTTGTTTGGTGGGAGGGTGCCCGAGCCCTGGCCCAGGCTGCCCAGGGAGGCTGCGGAGGCTCCTGCTCTGGAGACCTTCCCAACGCGCCGGGATGGAGCGGGTGCCCCGTGCTCTGGGTGTCCCTGCTGGAGCAGGGGGTGGACTGGGTGATCCCTAAGGACCCCTTCCAACCTCAACTATTCTGTGAGTCTGTGATATCACATCAACAAAGCCTGGAGACTCCAAGTCTTTCCCATGCGTGGGACGGCACATGCTGGTATCCTTTCAGCAGGTTTGGAAAGCTCTCTACTAGGAAGCAGAACAACAACGAGAACTACATTAGCCTTGGTGTGCCTGATGCCACCGAAGACCAACGTGTGGTGCAAAAGTGGCACCACTTAGAAAATATATAGAAGAAACCCTACCAGCTTCTCCACGTGGACGTTGCCATGTCATAAACAAGCAGGATTCAAGCCATCCAAACACATACAACCAAAATTAAAAATGTTATTTAATTTTTTTTAATTTAAATTTAAAATTTAAAATTTAAAATTAAATGCTACATACTCATTTAATCACTTCCACCTCTCTAGTACCAGAGGCTGCTCCCCAGCCCCAAGATCTGCCAATGCTTTGAGGGAAGGTTAAGCACCCCAGCTCAGGCTAAAACTGAGTCTAAAACTGAGTTTAAAACTTGGCAGATGCTGCAGAAGCTCTTGCTAGAGGACAGCAGCTCCCTAATGTATCACCAGAAAGGGCTGCAACACCGAAAGCACATTTAAGTGAGATAACTTGTAACCTGAAGTCTTTAAAAAGCCATAAAAAGCCAAGTATTTTTCAGGCTGCCAATACAGAAGATTTCCTCCTTCCCTTTAAGAGCACAGTGGTATTCTCAAGCAATCGCAATTACCACTATTTTTCATAAAAGTAATATTTAAAAAGATAACATGTGCGGTTGTTGAAGGATGTAGCCCAGCATTAGAACTCAAGAGGGCATCTAGGATGATATTATTAATTTAATTCAGCAATCTGTCATTCACCTTAGCTTAGGCTTGAGGAATGCCGGAGCCTCCATACAGAGAGCTACAAGGACTTTGGATTTAGCAGCGATAAAAATCTTATTTTCTATCCATCAGTGTCCCTTTGATGCTATGATTCCTGTGTCAAAAAAAAGGAGGTTGAAAGCTTGAATTTGCCACAGAATGGCTTCATTTTGCATTAATCCCTATCACGAGAAACCAATTTTACAATTTAACTGATCCAGTGATGAAAAAGAAAATAAAATGGCAGTCAACAGATAACTCCAAACCTCACACCCATGCTGCTACCACAGCTCAGATTGCCTGGGCAAAATCTGTTTAATTAGAGCTTGCCTAAGGTATAAAGGCAAAAGTTTAAGGAAAGATGGAGCAGAAGCGAGTGAAATTCAACTTCAACACCCAGGTATATTATATAAGGTATATTATAAAACACATTTATCAAGGGTAGATTTCTTGGGGAGCGGCATCAGGGCTGCATTTCTACCTCCACGTGGCAAAGAGCTCCACGCACCACACGGATCCCCCATGCTGACCTCAAGATGGGCTTCAAATGACTCAATTCTGCAAAAATAATGCCAAAAAAAGCAATTGTTTTCAGAACAGAATGCAAAATCTTGGTAGGGGCAAAGCCCTGGAGCAGTGCAGGGACCAGGGGCTGGTGTCCCTGAGCTGCCTCATCCCTTCTCTCCTGCTGCTCAGTGAAAATGCTAATCCTCCCCATTTGCAATTTGCTGTCACCATCTGATTTGGAAAATCTTCTGCAGCGTCGTATGGGGAGGGCAAAAAGAGGGGAAAACTGCACCTGAGAGCATAAGCCACTCCATTATGGGTAAAATAAGAGGTGAGCAAAAATATGCATCAGTTCTGCAGCCACCATGCACCGATACTCGCCCCTCTGGGCAGAAAGGGCTTCTCCCTGGAGAATGAAGGCACGGAAAAGGAAGGAAGATCCATCTCCAGGTGAGGAGGAACTTCTTCACTGTGAAGGTGACAGAGCACTTCAACAAGCTGCCCAGGGAGGTTGTGGAGTCTCTTTCTCTGGAGGTCTTCCAAACCCACCTGGATGCCACCCTGTGCCACATGCTCTAGGTGCCCCTGCTTGAGCGGGAAGGTTGGACTAGATGATCTCTAGAGGTCCCTTCCAACCTTGAATATTCTGTGATTCTGTGAAAATAATCCTGTGTAAACGCCAAAGCTGCCAAATATTAGCAGTAGTAGCAGCAAAATACCACGGTGGGCTTTGAGAATCCTACTGGCAACCCAGATGTGGCTCTCGGACGGTGAATTCCTCACACGATGCTTGACTTGGAAGACATTGTGGCCATCTTAAAAATCCTGCGGTTGACGGGGAAGCTGTTTATGCAAGAAACAAACAAAAAAGGACACCAATGAACTGGATTATACACACTGAAGAGGTGTGGGAAAGTGCTGCAAAACACAAAAGCAGCCAGTGGATCTCCAGGCCCAAAAGCGAGAGCAGAGGAGGCTGAGTCACAGCAGCTGCATTTGGCCTAAATCCAGAAGACTCCTGCCTAAAATAGGTTTAAAGAGTACTGAGAAAAAGGAAATTCCCATTGCAAACATATATATATAGAAAGACCTAGTCTTAGAGTTGAACGCAGCAGCAGAAGCCCAGGGGTCACCAGCCTCCAAAGCTGGTGAGACACTGCAGTAGACACAGAGGATATTTATTAAACATGAGCCTGGAACTTCTCGCCTACAGACATTTGGCCCTCAATAGATGACTGTTATTATATGGCTTTGCTCCTCATTAGCCCATCTGGATTAATGGGGTTGTTCCCTTCTTTCCGTACGGCTCCCTGAGGTGCTCTTCTCAAGAACCTGAACTTTGAAGGAAAAAGTCAGGGGAAATCCACACAAAGGCAACTTGTTCTTTCCGGAGGTGGTTTCCAAAGCCTGGCTTTCAACACCGCAGTTTATTTCTACTCACTGGCCTAAAACATTAGAGTACTTTCCACCAGGCAGCTTTTACAGAGGTATATGATATCCTTGCACAAGTACTGAATGAAGCATTTTAGGCTGGTTAAGTAAAACATAATCTATCAAATTCCCTTCTGTACCTTTACATGTTCTCTCTGTATATACATATATATATATATATTTATTTATTTTTCAGTCTTCTTATTCTGCATTAGTTTGACAAACTGCAGCTCTAATTACTCAGCTATTAATTACAACACTCCAAAAAGCTTAAGGAGCCCATTGCTTCCTTCTCAACAGCCAGCTCAGCAATTACATGCGTTTGTCTGATTTAAGATGGGTTTTAGTCTGCTAAGCCAAGGTCTGCTCTCTCACCTCATGACTGCTGAGCCAGCTCAGGAAGGCAAGGCCATTCAGGGGTGATGAACATCTAAAACATCACGATCAACAAGGCTGAGAAGCTCTTCCTACCCAAAACCTAGTCTACCCACGGAAAATAAGGCAGTGGTTTATTTGGTTTCCCTTTCTCCGTCCAGAAGACACAGGACCTGGGCAGAAAGGCACATCTAGGGACCCCTGATGTCCCCAAACGATGTTAGTTGCCTGGTGAGCAATGGACACCTAGAGGTGGTAATTTCAATGGAGCTACCCAAGTAAGTGTGGAACAGCAAGACCCTTTCCCTCTCCTTCCTTACCCCAACTGTCAAAAACATAGTTTGGGGTTGGAGATGGATGGATCTCCTGCACCCTCACAACATGTTTTTAACATCCTACAGCTCCTGCTACATTTAGAAGACAGGATTGGAAGTTGTGCTGCAGCCAGGGTTGGTTGAGCGCCCTCCTGAGCAGTTTAGGTTAATGAGGTGATTGGCTTGTCCATGTCCGTGTCCCATACCCTACATATGTCCCTGACACAGGGCTTCAGACAGAGGCTTCACACAGATCTCTGTAAGTTCCTGGCAGACCTGCCATCGACCAGTCCAAGAACAACTACGAGTGAACTCAGCTTTAATAGGGACTAATTTAATGATGTCAAGAATCCTTTTTGGGGAAAAGAGATGCAATGAATTAAGATGACACATCTCTGTAAAGCATACGCACTAGCTGAAGCTACAGGCCTAATGGGGAGGTGACCGTGCGAGGTTCCAACAGCTTGGTTGACAGAGAAAGTCAGACTAGATGACTTCAATGGGCCCTCCAAGCCTTTAAAAAACAAGTAAAATTGTTCAACAGGGAGGTCCAGGAAAGCTGAAGGAAGAGTACAAGTGCGTGCGCCTCAGCAGCTCTCCCACGCTCACTGCAGCAGCTGCCAGGTCTTGTTCTGCTCCCCGGGCTGCAGACGAGCTGAAGATGAATCACGCCAGATCCATGGACTTGGAGTACAAAGGATCACAGAACTGCAGAAGGGTCGAGGTTGGGGAGGGAATCTCTGGAGATCTCGTCCAACCTCTCTACTCCAGCAGGGTCATCTAGGGCAGGATCACAACCAGGTGCAATCATTTTTCGAGCTCCAGGCTGGAAACAGTAGACCAGTAATGCTTTGCCAAGAGCAGACATTTCACTTGGACATTGACAGAGATGTTTACAGGCATGGATTCTCCACTCAGCATTGCCTTGAAATAATGCTTCAGGTCCCACAACCAGTGGAGCTTTCTAATCCAGCTTCTACGATGAACCACACCATGAGGAGCTGGCAAATTTATGCAATTTCCAAAGCAGACCTCCGATTTCTTGGGGGGAGTTTTGTTATGAGGCAGTAAGCAAGTGTATCCCTCAGCAGCTATGGAAAGCACAACTAGGACTCTCTCATAGAGGCTGGCTTGCGTGCCATGGCTAAGAGGACACCAAGGAATAAACATAGACATTGTGTGAGTGTTCGGAGGTGGCTCCTCTCAACCATGAGGGCAGCATGTGTTTGCAAAAACCAAATGGTGAGGGAGGAGGAGAGGCCCTGCCATCAAAGGCTGTTTGTAAGAGGGCCACAGGCTCCCCTAGAGAAGAAACAAAACCCTGGGTGCAAACAGGCTGCAAAGAGCTCATGTGTGAAAAGATGAAGGCGGGGAGACAGCAAAGGGATGTAAAGAGGGCGACAATTTGGTCACAAGGACAACTAAGAAGATGATTTCTGTAGTCCAAAGGATGGAAATGGTCTTACAGAATTCTCACCTAGTCCATCATCATGATGGAGGCGTCAGTACCAACATCATCCCGCTAATAAGCAGATCAACGAGCAAGGAATTTGGAATAAAAAAATGAGCATAAACATTACAATTTACGAGCACAACCTGCAACGCAGGTGCTGCTGAAAGCAAGAGTGTCACCTCCGTTGGGCAGCCTCTGCGCTAACCGACCCGGCACACGGGATTATCTGCCCCTGCCCTATTTCCAGAAGAGCTGCTGGGCTGAAGGTAACGACACGCAAATCAGCATCCAAGCTGTCTTGCTCTAAAACCTTCCATCAGATATCGCCCGCTGCGATACGGGCTCCACCTCTGTCACACAAGCTACAGGTAAACATAAAGGAAGGAGCCGTGGCTACAATACCAAGCGATGTCCTAGGAGAGCTGAGCTGAATTCCCAGTTTTCCAGAGGCTTCAAGGCTCCTGGGAGAAACGCTGGCAAGAGCTAGTGTAGCTGACAAGGCTGCTTGCTCAGACAGCAGGTAAACCCCGGCCTAGGGCTGCTTCCTCAGTGCTGCTCACCCTGCACAGCTCATCTTCACAGCTCATTTCCTTCTCTGGAGGTCTTCAAAACCCGCCTGGACGCCACCGTGTGCCACATGCTGTAGGTGTGCCTGCTTGAGCAGGAAGGTTGGACTAGATGATCTCTAGAGGTCCCTTCCAACCTTGAATATTCTGTGATTCTGTGATCCCCACAACCCAACTTCCTTGTATTTCTCCTGGAGAGAACGTCCTGAGCTACCTCCAGCTCCATCACTGCCTCCAGGACAGAAACAGAGGCTGCAGAAGGGATTATATGGACAGCTTCACTATAGAGGCCTTGCTTAAAGCCACCTCAGCGTGATGAGTCTGGACAACCAACCTGCTGCTTGGGCTTCCCCCGTGTCGAAGTCTAATGCATTTGAAAGTCTGCCTAGATGAGTCCTGCATGTGGAAAATAAAATGGGTCCAGTCTCGCAGCAGCTACAACTGGAGCTTTAGGAGAGAGGATGAGCTCAGGAAATGGAAACTGAGAGCAGGAGATAGGAATACACAGAAAATATTAGTGACATATTAGTACAGGTATAATTTCTTTGTAGTAGAATGAGATTTTGGAAGAAAAAGATAAATAAATAACTTCAGGGAATACTGCTAATTCCCTTGAACAGGCAAATATCAGCAGGAGTTCACAGACCATTTCAATCTGAACTCAGGCTCTCAATTTTGGTCCCTGTCAGATCCTTCAAGGATGGATGCGAGCAGCGGTGTGGAACAAACGCAGGGTGCAGCTCGAGTCTCATGCCAAGGGTTATCTCCAGGCATCCAAACCAGCTATGTGCTCCCTCCTGGCATCCAAATGGATCCAAGGCCATCAGGGAGCAGGGCACGGATGCTGGTTAGTGAGAATGAGATGGTAACGGCCGCTATCTCCATGCGTGCAGCACCAAGTGTCCACATCTCTACTCATCCCGTGTTGGCCAGGCATGACTTCTGGAGGACATGGAAAACAGCAGCTGACCTTCACCCATTGCTCACCTTCTCCATGCTCTTCAGGACTTTATAGGTGTGCACCTTTCTACTATGTCAGGATGGTAGAGATACCACTGCACCTACAACTACTTTTGTACAAGGATAGACAATTTCTACTGTTGTAAGAAACAGAAAGTATGGGCAGATGCCTTCAAATCGCAGAAAATATCTTCCAAAGAAGAGATGGAGTCACACAATACTTTTAGTGGAGTCACACAATACTTTCAGAGCCATAACAATATCCCAAGTGACCTTCTGCTCTTTAAACAGTTCTGCTCAGCTTAAACTTTACACGCAATCTATTACTGAAGTCTCACCCAACAAGGCAAGGAGGGAGTAGCCTACCATCAACATCTCCAGCATAAGGAGCCTCCAGAAGCATGGAGATATCCATCAGTGATGTCCTACTCCGCATTCACATGCCCATGTTGCTCCACTTGATGTTTCCTTTCTCCCAAGTGAGAAGAGACGCCCTTGGGAACATGTGGCAGCTTCTGCCCCTGTTTTCTCCCAAAGTCTGAAGGGTTTCTGCTGAATGAGAAGGGCTTTTAGCAAGTCACTCACAACATTGCTTCTGGGTGAGCAATAGGAAGCCTTGGTCAGAGGATGGTCAATAAGAATTATCGACCGCTTCTTACAGCACCGAAACTGTGCTAAATGTTACAGAACATGGATAAAAATAGCAAGGAGCTTCATTCCCAGGTGAAAGGCAGACCAGACATTGCACAGCAAGGAGAAACAGGCCCAGGGCTAATCCATGACCGACTCAAACCAAAGGGGTCTAACAAATGGCCCCACACTTGGAGGAGGCCCATCTAACCCTACATGTGGGCACACAGCACTACCAGGGCTGCTTCTCCTGCCATCCCCTGCTTCGAGGCAAAAGAACAAGACCTAGGATGAGCTTTTGAGCACATCCTCTTGGTAGGAATAAGTTTGCTATATTCCTGCTTTAAGGAAAGAAGCAGCAGGTGGGCTTGGGGTGGGCATGAAGGTGCAGACCTTCATGCCAGAAACACACATCACAGATGCTTCTAGGAACGACAGCACTTGCAGAAGTGGCCATGTCTCAGGAGGTGCCTTTTCTTGTAAGCCAACCTCTAAAACCCAACCAACTTTTCTTGTAACCCAACCTCTAAAAAGGACAAGGATGAAAAGGATGGCCAAAAATTTCAGTCAGGTTATAAAATACCACGCACTGTGGAGGTCTTGCCCTTGGAGGAACATGTACCTTGCAGCCTTGACCATGGAAGCTGTCCTAAAGGAGGAGGAACCTGAAAACATGGCCAAAAAATACAAGGGAGAAAGCAGCACAAAACAAAACCCAAAGGGCCCTTCTGAGGAAGCGGGAAGAGTTCCTCAGTGGTGTGGGAACAGGGCATGAGAACAGCAGCACCACCAGAAAAGCAGGGAAGCTTCAAGAAACCAAGGAAGAACCCAAAGATTCTGGGTTTGAGGGCTCCTAACGGAAAAAATATCCCTGCTGCTCCCAGCTTCAGCGATACCTCCGGATCCCCACGCTTGGGCCTCCTCCCTAACTCATTTCCCTCGATCCGCTGTTTGGGCTGAATGAGCAATTAGAGTACAAGAAAACAGATGGCTCTATTTGGCAACTTCTTCCCAAGTGTCACTTTGAGACTAGCCAGGTCACATTACAGCTAAATTACTCCAGATTAACTGCCTTTGGCCGGCCTGTAAGAACACGATGAAGCCATTCAGGCAGCAGCCCCCATGGCTGCCAAGCGGGCTGCGCTCGTTCCGCTGCCGCCGTATTTTAACGCTGGCACCAGGATCGATTATTCCTCATTAATACAACACTGAATCGTTGGAGGAAAGATGCGTCTTTGGCAGCAGGAAACATTTTTACACAGAGTTCTTTCTTTTTTTATGCAAAATCCCTGAGTTTTTCCACATTCGGAGAAGGAAAACGCCACCACCTTTGGGACATGGCACAGCAATTGAGGCCAAGGAGTGGAGGAGAAACATCCCATCTAACAGAAAAGTTAGACAGCTCCATTTTGCAATGAATCAAAAGCCACACCAACTCCATGGATCATTTTCTCACATAGAGACTTCCTTGATCGACGAAGTTTGTCCACAGGCCAAGAGCCAAGAGGGCCTCCCATCCCACCATCCCATCACACATGGACACACACACACGCTTGACATTAGCACAGGTCATTAATTCTGCAGGTTAATTCCCACTCTTACCATCTCCAGCTGGTGTGCAGAGATGTGATCAACAGGAACTCAGTGAATAATTCTGTTTGGATCACAAGAATCAGAGAATAATTTAGCTTGGAAGGGACCTTGGGAGGTCATTTGCTCCAAGCTCCCATTCAAAGCAGGGACAACTTCAAAGTTGCATTAGGTTGCTCATGGCCTATCCAGTCAATTTTTTAGTATCTCCAAGGACAGAGATGCTAGGATACAATATTCATGCACACAATTTATTCTCTTTCCCTTTAGCACAATCTTGGTTCTCTGAGATGGGAAGAGTAGAAAAACACGTCCAAACCACATACTAAAGTAAGGCAACATAACCAGAGAGAAACACTGCCCAGAGCATCGTTCTCATGCCTTGATTTCAGAACTAAGCTTCAATCCGAAAAAGGACGAGACATCTAAATGCATTGGAACTTCTCCAAGTGTTCACAGGCAACTAAAATTTCCACAGTACATCTAAGTTACTACCTTGAACAGTAAGATGTTGCTCTGAACTTCATGGAGATGACTGCTTCAGTCATCATCAAGGAGACTCCAAGGCCTCCTCAGCTTCTGGCCTGGTTTTGGTGGGGCAGAAGAGAAACTATGGTCCTTAAAGGCTCAAATCTCAACTATTTTAAAAGAATTAGGCAAAAGTTGGAGCAAAATAAATCGCCGGTGTTTTCTGGAATAAAACCTGCTCTGGTGATGAGCAAAGCCCCTACTTTTCAATCATTGCCAATGTACAATTTCAGCGTCCAACTGCAGATCAACAGATATTTCAACTTCCAATGAAGTTGAAACACATGAAGAAATTTTAAGCACATATGTAGCATGCACATATGTATACATATAAAATATCTTTTATGTTCACTAAATACCAATTTCACATCAACTACCAGAAAAACAGACAATATACTCTGCTTTTATCTTCCACTTACCTATGTATAGAAGGGAACTATAAGTCCCTGGACTAATTTCACACCCAAAGCTGCTACTGACAATTCCGTTCAGAGCCTGGCAAGGATCCATGGTGCAAAAAGCATGAATCCTTCTTTGATATTTCATTTTAATCACAGATACACCTAGTCTAGGGGGTCTTTTTTTTTCCAAACAATAATCATCTCTTATGCAAATTCATGTTTAAAAAATATTATAAACTGTGTACATAAATTAAGTTTTCAGTTTAGCGATGCTGCCTCAGATACTGTTTCCTAAATCATTCAAACCAGATATGTTTTGACAATGTGCATAACGCACAGAACAAGGGAAAATTGGATTCTTTAACCTGAATTTAACTATTCGTAATTAGCTTTTAACAGCAAAATGAGCCAAAGATTAAATCTGCTTAAATAAATTACAAAATGTAATTTCAAGAACAAATTTACTTATGCATTTTCACTGTTTCAACCATCTGAGGCTTGAACGTGCTGGGTCCCTGCACCAGCAACACTGGCAGGGTCATTATTAGGAAACTCCGGAGGTTTTCCAGCTATTAACAGGATTCAGCAGAAAGAAAATCCAATCTGACAGTT
Source organism: Nothoprocta pentlandii (assembly GCA_013398315.1). NCBI lineage: Eukaryota > Metazoa > Chordata > Aves > Tinamiformes > Tinamidae > Nothoprocta > Nothoprocta pentlandii. The sequence goes on from VZSG01001196.1 coordinate 83,926, forward strand.
CCCCTTTTTGAAGGTTATCTGAAACACCGGTGAAAGAGTTTAGAGCTATTCTGGGAGAGGAATTTAAACAGTCTGGAGGGGAAAAAGGAGCCCCAAAAGGGCATACTACTGATTTTTTAAACATTTTATTTATATATATATGTGTGTGTGTGTGTGTATTTATATACACATATATATGTTATTTTAATAGCTTGACACCTAGCTAGCATGTTCTACAGCTTCTATTTGCAGCCCTTAAATTAGACTGAGCACTGCCAGTAGACCATCACTTACTAGGGCTTAGGAAAACATTGTGCTTAAGGGAAAAAAAAATGACCTACATATTTTGCAAACTTCTGCTATTTAAAAAAAGACTTTGGCATTTACAAACAGCCGTGGACCACCCAAATTCCTGAATCTTTTTCAAGTCTCAAAATAGCCAAGATAGGTGCACTTCTGCTTTCAGCCTATTCGAGGCTTAGGACCAGCCTTCTCTCCTTGCACACCCAGTTTGGCCACAAAAAAAAACCTTTTCCTAAGATATCTTTAATAATAATAATAATAATTAAAGAAAAAAAAAAAAAGAATTGACACTACTAGAGCATTGTGACACTGATCTCATTACGATGACCTGCAGTCTAGTTGTTTATTAGCAGTAGAGACTTTCCTCTTGGAGTGAATGGTCATCTCTTCTTGATCCATGCAAGAGAAGAGTCTCATAGAATTGGAAACTATTCCCTTAAGTTAGAAGAAAAGTCATCAACAGAACGAACAGATGGAATTTCTCAGCTCTACGTGTTGCTCTTACTTGTACCTGTCACTTGTTTGGTGCTTCTCCATAATCTCCTTGAGTTGGCGCTCGTGAATTCAAGCTTCTGGGGCGTGAAGCCCAATAAAATCCATCCATTTCAAAACAAAATTTAAAAGTCATTTTTTTAAGGTAATCATCTTTCAATCTAACAGCACATTTTCCCCTCTTGACTCCTGGCTGGGTCTCCAGCCTGCTGAACCCTGCTTATCTGGACTCCTCTTGCACTGGAGGAGTCACCCATGCCAGCAGCTACCACTGACAGTTCTCATGCAACAATAAGCTCATAGGCTTATTTCCAAGAGTGATAACTCCATTTTGGTGTTTTTCTTGTCTTCTTCCTCCTAATGGCCACCAAGTTCAAGTCTGGATGGCGGGTGGATGCCCACCTGGACCAGGAATAGAGATTGCCATGTGCTGTCACCTCCTCGGCCATCACTTCTTTGCAAAGCACCCCTAAAAGCACTAAACCCACTGCCTAGGATCCACCTTACAGGGGACATGGAGAACAACTCTTCAGCATGGGCTCTTCCCACTGGACAACCTACAGAAATGCAAGAAGAAGAGATGCCACTCTGTACATCCACCCAGCAAGATGGTCTTGCACGGTACCAAGAGCTTTTGTTGCCTCTCTAACTAGATCAGACCAGTAAATAACAGCAGTCTTTCTTCTTCAATACCCAAACCAAGCTTTTTTATTGGAAAAGCAACTACTTAGTGCAGAGCCATGCTGCTGCTTTATGCAATATCTGATGGGTCCGCGTGGGAGGAGGAGAACGGTGTCAACCGGCACAACACAACAAGTTTACAGGAGCAATTTCTCAGTCACTTCAAGTATTTTTGCTGGAAATAGGTAGTTCCGTCGCCTGTAAGAACTGAGGTGACTTTTGGCTAATGTCCAAAGCAGCATAAATAGAAACATTGGATTTGAAAAATAACAAGAGCTTGGCCTCTGCCTGTCATCTGCTTGAGGGGATGTGATGCCAGGATTTCCAAAGGGAGAAGAAGAGGAGAAGGTTCAAACAACAAGATGAAGGAAAGCAACTGAGTCAAAATCCAAGCCAAGAGCTGCATGAGCAGCCAAAACATTGCTTGCTAGGAAGAGTGGATGCCCTTTGGAGGTCCTCCCCATGTCTACCACTTTCCAAGTGAAGAATGGCCAGGCATCATCAGAGAGCTACTAGAGAAATACAAGCTGGAAGAAAAGGGAGACCCAACAGAAGGAAATCAGCACAGCAAATATTCACTTAATTCCATTAAAAAAAAAAAAAAGAGAGACTCTAAATGCTTATAAAAATAGGCTATCACATTAAATGCACTCCTTACATAACAGCTGAAGATGTGCACTGGTTTCTGATAAGGGTATTATGGATTATTGTGCAGTTCTGTGATGTCTTTTTGCAGCAATGGGCTACAATGACTTATTGCTCTACACCACTGAGCTCCCTCGTCTTCCCTCCCTACCACTTTGCCCTGCCAACTCGAAGGGGCCGATGAGATGAATCAGAGGCTGGAAAACGTTTATGTTGTGAAAGCAACAAGGGTTTGCATCTGGTTAACCTCAAGAGAAAAAATATGATGTATAACAGCAGCATCTCAAACCAAGAGAACAGGAGAAGGGAAATTAAATGCTACTGGTTTTCACGCCAATATTCTACAGGAACAAGGGGAGATGCTGGATCTACGGGAGGACAAGTGAAAACTCAATTAGAATTTACACAGACCCTGCAAAACTAAATAGTAAAATTACTAAATATTGAATTACTGAATGCTGCTGTGGAAAGCTTAGCACGACTCAGAAGAGGATTCTGAGCTTTAACTCAATTCTCACATACTCCAAACCACACGTGTAGACTTTTTAAGGGGGAAATATCTAAAAAGTGAACTATAAAAGTCACATAAAACCTATGAAGATCTTTGAGAAGCAGCTTATCCCAAAGGTGCTTGCAGTGAGGTTTCCTGTTGCTACCCTTGATAACATCCACAACTGCCTTACCTGTTGTGCTTTGCAGGTAAATAAACGTCACTTTTGCCTTACACTTCTCATTGCCTTAAAGAGGGTGAGGAGGAAGAGCAGGGAGGAAGGAGACCAGGAGACCACTGCCCAAACTCATCCTCCCACAGACATGATGAGGAGCCAGCGAGCCCGTTGGCATCCCTCTTGAAGCTGGAGCTTGTCTCCAAGCGATACCAAATAGAAAAAATACAGGTTATAAACCTGGCATTTGGCTTTTTGCCTTTATATATAGAGAGAGCTTTATATACATATATATATATATATATATGTATGTATATATAAAACCTCCTATTTCACAGCGAAAAGAGATGGATATAAACGCTGGTGAAGACAACCTAGCGAGAGCCGAGCTGAGCTGAGCGTGCGACTTTCAAAGGGAAAAGCAGAATGAAAGGAGCCCAAAAGAGGCAGAAACCTCCTCGGCTCCTGGTACCGACACACGTGTCCCTCCTGTCGAGCCATTTAATGAGACGAAGGGGAGGCCAGGACTGACACTACCATCAAACCAGGGTCCGTTTCCCACCTCTGCATGAGGCATTGGAGGCAAGACGGTGGCTCTACCCGTATTTGATGGATAACCTCAGGTGTCCATACAAGTTTCATTTTTTAACACAAACTTAGCACCAGCTGATTCTTCCAGGGCATCCAGCTGGGATCTTGCATTCAGATGCCAAACCTTCAGATGAAGCAAAAAGAAAAATTAATTTTCATCCAGCAAATTACTTTCAAGCTAGCAAGAGAATTTTTGGCTCCCTCGAAGCAAACTGTCTTTGAGCTTCAGGAGAAAAAGCTCTCCAGGCATTTCCTCTCCTGCAGGAAATACTCGGAAAGTACTATGGAGTATTTTGCCAACACGCTTGCAGCCAATATACAACCCCTGAATACAGCATTTGACCTACAAAATCTGGTTTAGGTCCTTCTAAAGAGCCTGTAATTGCCTGAGGACCTTCTGAGCATACAGCAGTAGGCACCAACCTACTATCTGCTCCTGGGGAGCATTCATCTTCTCTACCCTTTTCTATTTCAGTTTTTGGTATTTGATTAGCAATTTGGATGTCCTCTGTTGTCAATGTGGAGAACCAAAAAAAGGCAAATTAATTCCAGAGGACTCCAACAAGCAGGATGACAGGTTTTGGGTAGAAAAAGCTAGAAATGGTCCTTCCCTGGTCATTTGAAATTTTCCTTCTACTGAGGGCAGCCCTTGACCTGCTTTTTCTTTGGAAATGTTCTGCTGGGAAGTTCAGCTAATGACCAGGCTCCAGTTTACCCATGGATATAGGCTAGTTGTATGATCAGGAAGAGGGCAGGTGCAAAAATACCAGGAAAGCTGAAGAGAAACTGGCATCAAAAGAACCTTCTTCATCACCGATGTGCATAGCTGTATGTTCTTCCGTGTTGCGTGTGATCTTCCCATGGAGTCATTCTACCCAAATCTGTAGCATGTGAAGCCTCAACGCCAACTAGAAAGTTCTGCAACGTGGGCCCAAGGAAAGGCCATTGCAAGAAGCCATAAAATAACTATAAAAGCTCCAGAGCAGCTGGCACCGTGACAACTACTCAATGGACTGAATCCTGCGACTTGGCAGCCGTGAGGACTTTTATGTGTGATGAAAAGGAGGAAGAGGGAACCCTCTGCCTTACATTATCGCACACACAAGAGAATTAAAAAGCCCTGCAGAACACTGACGTCTAGACGGTGCCGATTTCTTTGTCTTCAGAAAGAGGGATTAGGACAGAAATCTGGCTGGGCCGTTCCTTGCTTGATGGGAAAGTCGGGAACGGCTTTGGGCTAAAGGTCTGGCACCCATCCAGAAACTCCTTTTTCTGTGACGGACCCAAAGAAAGGAGGTCTGGACAACAGGAGAGGGAGATTTCCACCCGGCAGTCACAGTCATTAGGCAAAGTGTGGTGACAAAGAGGACAAAAACCTTGTGAGGGAACCCAAAGGCTCTGAAGAGCAGGGGAGACTTGTTTGGAGGCCAGGTCAAGGCTCCAGAGGGGATTACTTTTCCAAGTTGAGCCTTAGTGGTGTAGACATGCTTCAAAAAGCCGACTGGAGAGACTGTGCTGATAGCACAGATGACCTCGTCACGTCAGCATCCTCAGGCACAGGGAAATTATCAAAAGGGGACGGTGAAAGCTGTGAATTTGGATCTAAACATGGCAAAATTAACCCCTCCCGGAGAAAGAAAAAAAGCCTTCTCTTACTTTTCCTTCCTCTGGTCTATTGAAAAAAAAAAGTTAAATATTTTGTCCACCTCATATCAACTACAGGTCAGCTCTTCAACTTGCATCTCAACTATATGAGCATCTCAGCTTGCAAGGAGCAATCTGCTGAGCTCAGATTTCTGGAAGAAATTTCTGGACTTTGTATGAAGTTATCAAAGGAGGGGCCTTTCCTTCTGCTTCGAAACTGATTTCACTGACACTTGAACCCGTTTTGGTAGGGCTCAGTGTGGTTCCACTCCCTCAGCTCTCACACTACCTGAGTGAGGAAGAGCCTCACTCTGGAAGGAAGGGTCCTTGGACTTGTTGGAGATGAAACAGTTGGTGAGACTCTTCCAAATCAGATCTGTGCTGTGAGACTACGGGATGAAAAGCGGTCTAATAGAATCCCAGTTCCTGCAAGGAACTTGAAGAGTTTCAAACAAGAAACTTCAAAGATTTCCATGGATGCGCTAACTTGACCATGAAAAACCAACCAAGATGCTCAAAATCTCCACTCTTGCCCCAAACTCTGCCTGCCAAACACAGTGGACTCTGGCCATTCATAACCCTGACGATTGAGGTGCTTTGGGATGGATGGCATAGAGGTTGTTTAAGTAAATGGTGGTAGTGGTTTAAGTAAATGGAAATGTGGTCAACCTGTCAGAACCTGAGCATCTGGCTGCTTCTCCAGCCAAGAACAAGAAGACCGAGTGCAGCACATCAAGGAGCCACATTCCCTCCTTACCTTGCTTGCAGCACTGAGATGTTCTCAAGCTTGGAAGGCTGAACAGTCTGCTGGAGAGGTGAGGAAAGAGCCAGTTCTTTATAGCAAAATTTGCCACTTTGTTTTAATTAAATTAAAAGATAAACCCAACCAACAGCGAAAACAGCTTCCTAATCCAGCCTCCAAGTTCTCTCCAATCCCTTCAGCAGTTGAATCAAACCATTAAACACAACTGTGGAAATTTTGTTTCCATTGCCCTGTCCTGAAGATGATGAGACAAATTTCCAAGCACTAAATTGCATCAAATACATATGGCACGTCTGGAATAAAGGCAGCTACCCCGCTCCCAACGCGTGATCTCACCTTGGCGCTCCAACTACTTGACCTTTGTCTTTTTCCCAAGAGAAAACCCTGAACTACAACATGAATGAATTCAATGACCCACAAAAGAAAACAGAAAGGGAGTGGAAGCCAAGGAGCTCCTTGAACACAGAGCAGAGTTTCCCATGGGGGCGTTTGTCACATTCGTTGACTTTGGAGTCTACAACTGCACAGACCTGACCAAAGTTTCTCCTGCAGTTGGGTATCTAAGATCTCCAAAGAGATTTTCAGGTGCCTTGTGCATGAATTTGCTTTGTCACTGTTCCCACAGCCAGGCCACACACAGAATGTGGCCTCCTCTTCCTTTAACCTGCAGGAATTTAAGCATCTCCAAGCTGTCCACTTCCCTTATGGACCTCTCAAGTTATCAGAAAGGACACGTTCAGAGAACAGCACAGCATTTGCTTGGGCTTGGGTCATGAAAACCACAATTAATATTTTAAGCTGAACACGTGCTGATTGATGTCACTAAAACTCAGCTCCTCACAGAATTGCTCTGCTTTCCCTTCCATCGGGGCTCCACAGTTTCTCAGATGGAATTAGGCTACAATGTTCACGAGGCTCAAGAAGGAAGAGCATCCTCAACAAAGAGTCAATCCAATGACCTCCTCGCTGCTCCTCTCCCCCAGCTGTCCCACCTGCCTGGACCTCTTCTGCAGACTCCTTTGATGGGTTCTCCTCTTTGCTGTTGAGGGATTTCCCTTCCCCAAACACAAGGAACCCAGTCCCAGCTCCTTACTCACAGACCCTCTCATAGCACCAGACCATAAGCATCCCAGGAAAAGGAGTGGTTTCTCCTAGGAAGTCCCCATGGACATCCCATGCACCACCTCACCGTAGCAAGCACAGGCAAACACAACATCTGAAGCAAAAGGATACGCTTTGAACTCTTTCAGTAAAGCAAATATTGCAAAAAGGGCAAATTATTCTGAATGTCTAACTGAGCAGGCAAGGAGAAGTAGCTCTTCTTATAAAACTCATGAAAAATAAGTCTTCGGTGAACGCTAATTTTCTCTTTTGCCATTAGTTGAGAGCAAAGAAGGAAGGAACCATTAAAAAACTGTTTACACTGTGAAACAGAGAGCACGAATAAAGCGGGAACAATGATGATAACGAGCAAGAGGCTGAGAATCAGCAGGCAGCCGCTCACATAAAACCCTCAGCAACAAAAACCCATTTGGTGGCCAAGCAGCACATGCAGTTGCCACCACTAACACAAGTAGGTACTTGGGCAGGCCGTGCTTTTCATGTGAATTGCAACAGGCTGTCTGGAAAATAAAGGCTTCTTTGCACGTTATAGTCCTTAACCACCTCCAAAACCCAGCAAAATCCAACGGAGTCACCAGTCCAAGGCAGTGTCAGCTTTGGAATAGGGTTGGAAGTGAGGAACCTCAACAACAGAGCATGGAGGACTGCCCACAACCAGCACTGACTCATGAACACTTCTAATAAAATGATCAGTAGCATCTACCACTTCCTAGACCACATCTGCAGTTGCTACTAAGTTGGTACAGGTGTAATTAATCTCTAATTTAGGGCAAGAAAAAGCATGTGCTATTATACTTCCGAGGCTGCCACACCATGAACCAGCCTCCAGCAACACCAAAAAGCATCAGAAATATCCAAAAAGGGAGAACTTCACAGGGAAAACATCTTGTAAAACACAGTTTACGATGGAAGGCTCTATGCAAGCTCTATGTATTTTTTTCCCTGTTAGTCTGTATGCAATGAGTGAAGCTGAGCCCTGTGTATTGGGGAAATCAAGTACTACCAGTGACTGAGTGTAGAAGACCTCCGATAGGGTCATATGGCTGCTGGAGTCCTGCACAAACCTCCAATCTTTGGAATAAAAACAAATAAATGGAAGTTTTGCCAAGGGCAAACCCGCCGATATTTTTCCTGCACAGTTGTCCTGTCTGCAAGCTGAAAAAAAAGGGATATTTCTCTATTAAAAAGAGAAATCTATCTATTAAAAAGATAAATTCTATCTAGGTAGAGGCCTCGCCTGTCACTTTTACAACTTTATTGTTTCTAAGTGTGAGGGACTCTTGCTCTTCAAGCCCAAACCCTGGCTTTGCTGCTAAACTGCACTTAGACAATCTAGCCTGAAAAAAGCCAGAAATTCAGGCCCTACCATAAGCTTAAACCAAAATCAAAGGCCCACAAAGGGCAAAATCAAAAGCTGCCTTGTGCCAACTCTGTTCTCTGGGCAGCCAAGCAGGGCTAACTAACACTTTTCATGCCCACTGGCCCCTCTTGGCACAATAAATCAGAAGATATGGAGACCTGGGAGCACCATCATGCTGCTTCAGCAACAAGAGGAATCCGGTGCTCAAGTAGATCTTCAATACTCATCTTCCTGGCAAGGTTTCATCACCTCATTTCATCTTCCTCCTAGTTATAGGAAATAACTTCTTCCAAGTCCTTCTTCTCCAATCCTTCTTCTCGCTCCTGATTCTTATTCTTCTTCCCAATCCTTCTCTTCTTGCTCCTGATTATTCTTCATGGTAGCAACATTCAGAGCTGTAGAAGCTCAAACCCAATGGTCAACCCAATGGTTTCATTGTGCCATGGACTGACCTTCATGGGATGATGGGGAAGACACGTCCCTACTCAATACATCATAGTACTTTAAGGTACATAGGGGAAGGAGGCTCATTTCCTTCCACTGCCACCTCCAGCAGTGTTCACAAAGGACCCAATCTCTTTCCAAGAAATGAAAATCCTCATGAAGCAAGAACAGGCAAATCCCAAAAGCTTTTCCAAAGGTTACAGGATTTGTGATTACTGGCCCAGAGAGAGGGAGGAGGAGAAGCCAACCAAAATCTAAAGTCTTGAGGGGTTCCAGGTCCAGAAAGTCACGTTCTGTCCATGTTTTCCAAGACATGTAGGTGAGCAGCATGTTCCTAATTCAGAGGGGTTCTCACTGATGCAGCTCTGTGTCACTGACCACGCACAAACACAGGGCAACAACCCACATGTCCAGACTAGAAAAGGGGCCACATTTTAAAACATTAACCATGTTCTACCATGACCCAATTCCCTCCTCTAAATGGGGTCAAAAAGAAACAAGAGAACATGAATCCTCCTGTCCTTGATGTCAACATCATTAGAAGCCACCAGGAACAAGTGGCGGATATTTCACTTCACATTTCAAATTATTATACTAAATTCCAAAGGATTTGGGGACTCACATAGTTTAGACATACAGAAATTATCTTCTACGTGATGTTCTCCAAAGGAAAACTCATCTTCCAGAACAGAGACGGCAATTTAAGAAAAGTTAAGATCTGCAAACAACGGATCTGCTCATACAGTAAATGGGGAAGTGGGACAGCCTTTCACAGCAAGTGCTATCCAACACTTGCTAGCAAGATCCTTTATTTTAATTTGGGATTTGGCACATTCCAAACCCAATGAAGACCCAATGGACCCCACAAAATGGACATAAATGGTCATAAGACTAAAAGTCATAAGTTGTCCATGTGCTCTGAGGTTAACGGAGCAAATTTACGCAACGCAAGCACAGTCACCACGTGCCAAGTTCCACTCAGAGACGCTGCCTAAAAAGCAGCCTAATGAAAAAGGCTGAATTTAAAAATATTTACATCAAACCAAACTGCTACACAGATAAGAGAGCTATTTATAGATATATAGATGGATTTTCCACGCAAACAGTGATTAACTGTTTAATTACTGGAATCTCACTTAGGATGGTGGGGGCGGAAGGAGTAGGAAGGCAGGCAGCTGAGCAGGAGGCAACCTCAGCAAGTTAATTTAACAGGCTGGGCACATCCACATTGAGGAATTTAATTCACTTTCTTCTTCTGTCTTTCGATTTCTGCCAACACTGTTTGTCACCATCACTAAAACCAGGAGCATAAGGCTCAGTTCAAGATAAAAGACACCCAGAAGGAAATGTCCAAGGTGGCTGCTGGGGATCCTTCTTGGTGTAGAACCTGGAAAACCAGATGGGCCTCAAGGGGACAACTAGTTGGCCACATTTCTATGGGTCCCATCAGGTCTATGCGCAAGATCTCTCCCTACTGTGCTGGCGACTCAGAAAACCAGCACACACAGACCTTAAGTTTAATTTCTTAATCAAAATCCCACCTAAATGCTCCCAACTCTCATCATATTTAGCCCCTGGGACCAGAAGTTCCCATTCTCATGCAAACACTTAACAACATATTATCATTAATGAAAAAAAAACTCATTTTGCAGGTTTTCCATCAATGCAACTCCCACGTCTCCAACCTCTCATCAATTCAGCCCCTACATTTACTTTTTCTTTACTTCTGTTCTACTTCAGGAGAAGCATCAAGGTCCATTTTTATCCCTTTATCCTTCTTTCTAGCAGGTTATTCAACAGAAAGGGGAGAAGAGAAATGGAGAGGAGCTTCTGTCTCCTGTCCTCAGTCTAGTTTTGCTCTGCACCCAAAGAGACAGCAGAAGGGCCATCAACAAATCCTGTTACACCAATACTACAACCATTTGATTTTCTTATATATGAGGTCTTAACCAGTTGATGGATAGGCAATGTACCTAAAAAAGGAAATATTTAAGACCGAATCTGGCCCAAACTATATAGAGACACTGCAAAGGTCATGATTAAAAGCAATATTTCTTGCTTTCTGTTACAAAAGGCAGCAACATGAGCTATTAGAAAACTATCTACAGGCAAATGATACAAATAGGAAACACACTTTTACCAACCCAATGGCTTTGAACCAGGTAGTAAAAATAAGGAGAACTGTCTTGAGTAGTGTACAAAGACTGACAAACACTAAAAAATCCCTGTAACTCTTGCCTGTCTTTATAAGAGCAGCACCAAGCTACTATATATTTTATTTCAGCTTGCCAACCACCTTAGATTTATTGACTTTATAAGTGAACACAATGTACAGTGTTGCTGGAGTTGCAGCTTATGCATTTCTCGCCTGCTTTAAGGGCAGTGCAACTCTGCATTAAGGCTCCTTTGATATTAATAATAGTCACATCCATAGTAGACGCCAGCACTTTTTAAACTGCTCTTGGAGCCTCCGCGATGCGGTGGCGCTTGCCCTCACCCTCCACTGCCAAAACTTTGCAGGCTGTGGAAGGAATAGGGAAAAAAAAAAAGAAAAGAAGTTGCTTGGAGGGGGATCTGAACTAAAATTCAACAATTTTAGTTGCAACAACTTGGGGGCAAGTGTGAAACATGGCTGAGATGCTGATACCTCTTGTATAGGAACGTCCTTCCGATGAGGCTGGTCCAGACAGTAACGGGCCTATGGCTGCAGGGCAGGTGGAGTCCTCAGAGCATTCCCCAATTCTGCAACTGTGACCAAAAAAAAGAGAGAGAAAAAGAGGGAGAAGGGTGAGGATTCAGGCACGAATTTGTCCAAGTGTCGCTCTTCCCAGTGGGAGCAACGGTGGGATGCAAAGGGTCCAACGCAACGTTTCCTGCTTGCACCAATGGCTAAGCATCATTACTGCCCCTCTTGCCATATAAAACTCCATTTGCTTTGCCCTGAAAATATGATTTCTTCTTACACCATTGCAGAGTAGATGGAAACATGCATTTTTCTCCCAATTTGCCTCTTCAAGGCAAGATTCTGCCATGAGATGCTCCTGCTCAGTGCCTTTGGGCGAGCACTTGCATGGTGTTTCTTGCACAAAGACTACACAAACTTCAAGCTCACTTTTCTCCTACATTCTGTTGAGGAAAACGGAATAGAAATTGCACAGAACAGAACCAGCATCGGAAGCAGCTGAAGGCAGAAGTAGGATCTCCTCTGCTTTCAAAGGGACGAAAATAAAGGCCTTCAATCTTTCACTTAAATCCCTTTTCACCAGCTCTTTGTCAGGCCCTTGGGACAAACAAAAGTCAAGCCCAAGTTTTACACTGCAATCTCATGTCCTCCCTTCTTGGGCAATGAAAAAGAGTCCGAGAACTGAAGCTGAAATATCCAAAATTAAGCTCAGAACCCGCTGCGAGCAGCTCCCAGGTGCTTTACACATTATAGGGAGGAACAGAAAACCTACTGTTCCCCAAGCAGCTCTTCCACCAGGAGCCACATTCCTTGTAATGGTTGTTTATTTTAATCAAGCCAGGACCTAAAGATTTATATTAAATGCTTTTTCACTGCTTCCAACCCCCAGAGATCAGCTCAGAGTCACTCAAAGCACAGTCTTGGGCAGAAATGAGGTTGCAGATTACATCAGTTCAAGTCAAACAAGGGGGAATTTCCTTGCGCTTGCCAACCTGGTCCATCTTTAAGAGTATAAGGGATGCATCCCCTCTAGGAGTGTTTTATTTTTATATTTCCATTTTATAACAAGAATATTTGCTGTCCGGACAGCACGTATTTACGCATTTCTGTCTTGCCTTCCCCCCTTCTGAAAGCTCCCCCCTTTCAAAGTCACTGGGAACTCCGAAATACAAATAAACAAGCTCTGAGAGAGAAAGAAAACGCACGCGGTGAATTCCAGCCGAAATGACGACTTGACAAATCCCATCACATCACGCTCCACGGCAGCGCATTCGTCTCTCTGGGAGCACATTTTGTACTCGGAGCAGCCTCGCTGCTTCAGGAGGTACCAAATATAACCCAGCCCCATTCCAACTTCCTTTCAGGAATACACACACTCATTTCTCAAACCGACGTGGGCTGCAGTTTGAGGTCCAAAAAGCTTCAGGAACATTTTCTTGAAATTAAACAAATGGCTCCTTTTGCAGCAGGAAAGGGGCAGAAAATGAAAGCCAGGTCAAGCAGGCGGGGAGGAAACCACCTCCTTGGAGCCTTCAGGTTCTCCTCCATCCACGTACAAGTCGTCTCCTGACAAGGCTTTGCTAGGTGCACATCGTGCTTGGTGGGCAACCATGGGGCCAGTGATCCTTCTTGTGAAGGGCTGGTGGAGGGTGAGGTGTGAGGGTGCCACAGCACTGGACGGGGTTGTCCAGAGAGCTTGTGGGGTCTCTTTCTCTGGAGATATTGCAAACCCACCTGAGTGTGGTGCTGGGCAAGGTGCTCTGGGTGATCCTGCGTGAGCAAAGGGTTGGACTAGGCGATCTCAGTGGTGGCCAGTGATAGGACAAGGGGCAATGGGTGCAAGTTGAAACACAGGCAGTTCCATCTCCGTATGAGGAGGAACTTCTTTACTGTGAGGGTGACAGAGCCCTGGAACAGGCTGCCCAGGGGGGTTGTGGAGTCTCCTTCTCTGGAGGTCTTCAAAACCTGCCTGGATGCCACCCTGTGCCCTGTGCTCTGGGTGTCCCTGCTGGAGCAGGGGATTGGACTAGATGATCTCTAAGAGGTCCCTGTCAACCTTAACCATTCTGTGATTCTGTGATCTCCAGAGGTCCCTGCCAACCTCAACCATCCCATGTGATTCTTTCCCCTTATTCAGCACCTCCAAGCTACGGTTCTTTGCCATTACTATGTCATTTAACAGGGGCAACTTGAGAGAGAAAGGCACCTAATGTCCAAGTTTCAGATCATTTCTGCATCTTTACTGTTGTATGGCCAAGGAAGTCCATGCAGGGCTTTCAGGCGCTGCCTCCCTTCAGCAGTTGGCCAGAATTGCTCTAATCCTTCCTGCAGAAGGGACTGTCACCAAGTCCCCCAGCTCACCTCTAGTTTAACCTTGTTGGCTGGACCTTTCTGCAGCTCTATCAGCAGCAGGACCTCCTTGGACCAGAACATTGCAGAGCCACCGAGCAGCAACCTTTGGGGGGATACCAAGAAGCCAAAATCCACGCAGAAATGGCCAGAATTTAAGAGAACTAGATCTGAGGAGCACAGAAGAAGACCACGTGCATTTCTGTCTGGGGCTCAGCACGGAGCAAGGCAGAAATGTAGCTCAAGCTGTGCTGAACTCATCACTGTACTCGGCGTGACATACAGGGAGAAGTACAAAGATATTTATTAGAAAATTGGCAAAGCAAATTATTGTCGAAAGGGTGAAAAGTGACAGCGGAGGAATTGCTTCAGTGAATTTGGAAAAAATAATAGAAAAAGACACCATATCGGCTAGAACAATTGAGTCCATCAAGACTGAGACCTCCAACTAGCACAGCTGTGTCCTCCAGAGCCCCCGGGATGGCCCATGGTTCAGTCCCACCAGCAACCCAGGTACAAGTGGACCAAGAGGCGCAGCAAATCAGTTGGACAATTAACAAAGAGAACAAAACTTAGCAAAGGGAACAAATTCCTTTTAGTAAGGTAGCTAATGCACCTACCGCGGATATTAAATCAAACCACTGCATTTTTAACTGCCACCCCAAACCACTGCAAGGCTTTCAGTACACACCTGAGGAAACTATGCGCCACTCCCCAAAGAGCTGCTCGGGACTTTCGTTTGAAGCTCCTGAGAGGCAAAAGATTTAGTTATCCAGCCCCAAAATCCCTGGCAAGGCGATGCTTTCACTGCTTCCTCAGGGAAAAGCTATAGGGAAGGAGGAGAAGGTTCATCTCCTCCATCCTCCCGAGCTTGACCTGGCCGTAGGGGCGGCGTACTTGGGTTATAAAATTAATTGGAGTGTACTCTGAGGTAAAAATGCAACCGAATAGGGTCTGATGGTACTTGGTGGGAGCCAGAGCAGCTAGACACCTGCCTACCTTTAAATTCTGCCCCACAACTTCTCTCATTAAGCTCTCCAAGAGGCTTCAAAGCAAGGAGAAGCAAGGAGAATCTCCAGAGCACCAGGAGATAAAAGTGGGATCCTTTCTAAGCCAACTTAGAAAGGCAAGACGATGGCAAGACGATGAGAGGAGCCCATTCCTTCTAATTAGGGAAGTGAGGATTTACTGCCAACAGCTCTGCAGTTGCCCCATGGCACCAACCACCAGCTCTACCACTGCCCCAAGACACCGGCCATCAACTCCGCACCTGCCCCTTGTTTTCCACCCTCCCAAAGCTCAACCCCATCTTCTCCTTGCCCTTGAGGCAACAGTCGTGTGCTCAAGGGGAGCCTCCCTCATCCCGGGCAGGCAAAATCCATCAAAGAACACAAAACTTGATGTTCGAGTTGTTTAGGTCCCATTTTCATCAATATTTCAAAACTTGAGGCACTGAAATGGGATTCGTGATTAATCATTCTCTCTGGAGCAATTTAGATATTCCAAAACACTTATAGGTTTCCAAGTTACAGACAGCTTTGCAACCAAAGACAACAATTTAATTATTTTCAGATTAACAACAATTGAGCAGTTTACTGCACTACTGGCAATCCTAAATCCTTAAAATCAAACACGTGAGAGTTCTGTTTTTAAAAAACTATATTATGATATATTGAGTGATATATTGAGGGGAAAAAAAGAGCTAAAGCTTATAGATATAGCTGCCTTAGTTTGACATTTATCTCTATATTTAAAAAAATAGGGAAAAACATCTTAATGCAAGCCTTAACAGCATTTAAAATGAGGTATTAATGGGAATAAGACAATCTATTCAGCTATTATAAAAAACACCATTGCAGTGTTTTATTGAAAGGGAAAATAAAATCATGAAGCCTTTTAGTCACTCGGGGACAGTAATGGAAGGATGTAACTTAAGGGCAGTAAAAGGTACTGAGCTGGCAGCAAGGGCCTAAAATAGGCTGGATACCAGAGAAATTGGGGGCAGATCTGATTTTAATGAGGAACTAAATTAGTAAGTCCAAAGAAGTGGGCAGATTGTTAATGAACATGCAGAGATTATGCAGAACGGAGCAGTAGTATTTTTAAAAAAGGGAAAAAAAAAATCAAACGAGATCCATCTGGAGAAACTGGAAGCCAAAACAACTGTGGAAATACCTGTTAATGTCAACACTCAGCACGGAAGGCAGTAACTTGGAAACCTGAATGGAAAGAAGTCATTCTGGAAGACGGAAGGCAGCACGGAAAGCTTCGTCTTGAAGGGCCTCCAAGGCCTTTTTGATAAAGAACATATCAGTGTAATGAAAAGGGAAGAAAAGAAAGGATGCTCTTTACAGCTAATCAACAAAGTCAGGCATCACCAGCCCTTCAGACACATCCTGTGGTCTCCAAAAACTTATGGACTTAAAGCCCAACTTATGGTTGGACTTGATGACCTTGCGGTTCGACTCGATGACCTTGAAGGTCTTTTCAAACTGCAATGATTCTATGACTCTATGATATATAAAGTACTTCAATAAAAAAACAAGTACTTAACTTAAAACTCTCCATCCTTGAATGCTCTGAATATGTTCATAAACTGAAACCGCCGTTTTGGTTCTCCCTGATCCCTTCCACCTCCAAACCTCCTTAGGACCAAGTTGAATTGGGGATTCTTGACCACATTTCCCTCTGAAGTCACTTCTACAGGGCAATGTGAGACCTATTTCCTTGTTTCAAGGATGCTGTGGTGAGGCCATAAGGGCAGAGTGAGATTAGAGAAGAGAACCATGTCAACACTTCATTTTCTGGTTACTGATTAAAGGTTCCCTTCCACCGTGAACCTCCGCCGAGTCATGATCGCTCAAGTCCATGGGCAACGAGAAGCACCAGGGCAACCTTTCCCTCCAACAGGAGGTCCTCACTGTGTCCACGTAGGAAAGACATGAGAAAAATGGGTATTTGATTTTGACAAACAAGGTCACTTTCTGCCACCTTTGGCTCTACTCTTAGCGCCGTGTCCCTTTTGAGAGCAGAGGAGCACCATGGTCATAACTACCTTGCTGTATGAAGTCAACTAGCTACTTGTAGCCAAATCCTAAAATAAAATCATGTTAAGATGTCTCCCCATGACATTTTGCTAAGACAGCCACCTAAGACGGAGAGATGATCTTTTCCGCAGTGCCCGCGAGGAGCTAATCAAGACAACAAAATCACTTTGCAGATTGTTGCATTGACAAAGACTCTTTTTGCTACAGTTATTTCCATTTGAAAAACGCCGCTTAGCTACTTTGGCAAAACTCCTGCTTCTTGACCAAAGGATTTTGTCAGCAACCCTTCTACTCTCCAGCCACCACATCCAATCCCACTGTCCCATATGTCTTGCAGGAAGGAGCTCTGGACTAAAAAGTGATTTAGAAAAGTGATTTTTTTCATTTTACCCTAAAGTTCCCTAAGGCAGCAACCTACCATCTATCAGATCTTTCAACTTCCATTAGACCGAATGCACACACACGTTGACTCACATCAAAGCAGCATCCCAGCACTGAACTACACCTAACTAAATAATTTATTGAGCCATTCACACAGATTAGGCAACGTTTTTTTGTTTTTTTTTTTTTTTTTTTTAAGGCGGATAAAAGCGTTTTTACATCAGCATAAAGGTATTTCTGAAGTGTTCCACGGTTTTTCAAGGACTTTCCTTTCAAATAACACACTCCTTTTAAATAAGCTCAGGAGAAATTAAAAATGAGATAAGTCAACACTTCTTTCACCGGGGTCTACAAGGAGCTGTTTAAAGCAGTCCCTGTCTCTGCGTCCTTTGGAAGTCATTAGCAATTGCTGCCAGCACAGACCTACTTTTTCTTCCCTTCATTCCCCTTGCTGCCCGAAGGCACGCAGGGTTTTTGGGGGCAAGGCCACTGAGAAAGCAAGTCAAAAATCAGAGCAATCCCCACCAGCTCATGGGGTCGCCCCTCTCCCAACGCCTCCTTCAAGACTGCAGATGAATGCAAAATTCCTGATTATATTCAAGGAAAAGCTTTCTGCCAGCCCAGTGACAGCTCTTTGAAGGCCTTCAATTATTTACTGCTCTACTGTTGGCCAACAGCAGCAAAGACCACGTCTAAGAGCACTCCAAGCCTTGCTCCAAGCGCTTCGTTTCTCGCAGTCAGGTCAGGTCACGGAGCAGGCCAGAAATGATCCGTTCTTAATTGTTTATTACCAACAAAGTGCTGAGTTCCACCATTTCCAGCAATCATTTCTGTAGTTACTGGTGTGTCGTGGGACTATCGACCTTCCACAGCGACCGTAACAAACACACGCGTCGCTCTCAGCCTCTGGGCCTTGCCAACGTCTCCGTTGCCATCACCCTCTGTCCCACCCAAATGCCCTCTCCATCCTGCTCCTTCCTCTTTCTCTCACCGACATCTCCCCTCAAGGTTATTTGTGCAAAAAGATACCATCCTTTCTACCCCAAAAAGTCCTAAACCACATGTTTTTCACCCATGTGCCATTACACAAGCGCTGATGTTCCCACTCCTGCATCTTCTTTCCATTGGGCTGTTGGCTTCCAGTTTAAAATGCAACTTCCCTAGGAAAGGGTCATGTCTCTTTTTTCTTGCCATTTAAGCAGCAAGGAATAAATAGGTTTTTCCTCCTCCCAGTTGAAACTAATAAGGAATATCCCATCATGATAAAGCACATGCAGTGGTCGCTGGCCAAGTCTGGTGTCTTCTACTGAAGTGCTCTTGAGGAACCTCCTCTCTGGAAAGCTATAGTGGCTCTTCAGATCATCCTGAGAATGTGACAGGGGAACATACGCTAAACCCAACCTATATCACATGATCTGAGCACAAGCAACATCTCATTTTATTTTTCTTTATAGCATTTCTGCAAAGAAAAGGAGCAGCACCCACCTGGTAGAGGTAAGAAACGAGCCACAGCACGCAGCCTACGGCAAATCCCCCAGAGATATTTAGGATATCTTAAATTCAGGACACCTCAACTTCCCTGGAACCCCTGAAGTTGGATGCCAGATGTCCAGATTCCTCCGCAGCTCTGCGTAGCAGAGGCACCACCTGCTCCAGGAGAAAGCTGCTCTGCCCATGGAGGTTTTGTTGCACATGTTCCACTTCCTTCTTGTCCTGGGGATCCAGAGCTGTCCCCAAGGCTCCAGCTTTGGCCTCCCCAGAGCTGAGCAGAGGGGCAGGATCCCCTCCCTGCCCTGCTGCCAACAGCCTCCCGATGCAGCCAGGAGCCCATTGGCCTCCTTGGCCACCAGGGCCCTGCTGCCTCATGGGCACCTTGCTGTCCCCAGCACCCCCAGGTCCCTCTCCATGGAGGGACCTGCTTTCCAACAGGTCAACTCGCATTCTGTACTGGAGAACCTTCAAAAATGCCAACATCTCCAAACACACAAGAATCTCCCAACCCCGTGTTTCCAAAATCCCCTTATTTCCCCCCAAATCGCAGCCACTTCAGTCCATGCCATTCAGTAGGGCCTAAAGGTTCAGCCATTTTAGGCTTTCAGGAATCCAACAACTCCATTTCATTTCACGCACCCACGGCGAGAGCATTGCCTGTAGTTTGACAGCTTCTTTTTCTACCACATAATAACAATTAACTCCCCTTGGCATAATTTATATGAATCATTGATTTAATACAGAGAGCTGGGGGGGGAAAAAAAAGTCCTATTAAGTCATCTCAATGACCCCACCACCACTGCTGGATTGTTCCCGGCAGCGCATTTTCTGGGCTTGTTTTCAATGTGCTTGCCACAGCGTAAGCACAAAAACTGTCTGCAAAGCAGAGACATGTTCCCGAACATATGCTGGAAGTCAACACCGTGTTGGCAATCTTCAATTTATGCCTAAATGTTGCACTGCACTCTCGTTCCTCCAAACAGGCTTCAGCATCTCTTGAGGACGCGCAAATGGGGCTGGCGGGATCTCACCCTACTGCAAAGAACATATTTCCCCGGGGATTTTTAAGCTGCATGCCAGGCTTCCGTGTGGAACAGTGAGGTTGGACTTGGGGTGGAGTGGTGCACCCCTAAAAGAAGACATGGCCAGAAGGGTAGGATGTTGTTTTCTTGTCTTTTTAAGAAAAAACACAACTGTGACAAAAACATGGAACTACAGAATGGTTGAGGTTGGAGGAGATCCCTAGGGATCCCTAGGGATCATCCAGTCCACCCCCTGCTCCACAGGGACACCCAGAGCACGGGGCACCCGCTCCATCCCGGCGTGTTGGGAAGGTCTCCAGAGCAGGAGCCTCCCCAGCCTCCCTGGGCAGCCTGGGCCAGGGCTCGGGCACCCTCCCACCAAACAAGTTCTTCCCCACGGCCACATGGAGCTGCC
>VZSG01001197.1:7901-24281 GCA_013398315.1 Nothoprocta pentlandii
GGATCCCATTGGCCTTCTTGGCCACGAGGGCATACTGCTCACTCATGGTTAACTTGGTGTCAACCAGGACGCCCAGGTCCCTCTCCGTGGAGCTGCTCTCCAGCAGGTCAAGCCCTAATCTGTACTGGTGCCTGGGGTTATTCCTGCCCAGGTGCAGGACCCTGCACTTGTCCTTATTGAACCTCATATGCTCCAGAACATTCACTTTTGGTAAGGTCCTTCCTACAAATTATTTCATCAGTAACAAACACATCATTAGTTCTTCCTCTGTGACTGTGATTCTTTCTGAAATACATGTATATCAAAATGCCCAGAACTGTAGGAAGGCACTTAGAAGAAACTCTGAGTGGGTGCACTGAACCAGCCATACAAGAAGGTTAACAGAGCACATAGCTCGTTTAACAACACGTTTAAAAGAGGCACATTTAACAAAGCACATTTAAAAGAGGCATGTTTAACAAAGCACATATTCTGTCTCTAAGGTGGCCTTGAGGATAGAAAAACAAGAAGTCTGTTGAGGAAGCGAGCCAAGTAGAGGGCAAAGCAAGGGGGGAGCGCCAACATATGAACTGACCAACCAACAACTAAGCAGGAAAGCGTGCTGTCCTCTTGAATCAGAGAATTGTCCTATCAAGGAGTGCACACCTACGTTTAGGGATAGAATAATTGTATATAAGGGTTAGTTATCTGCAATAAAACCGCTTCGTTGTATGATTCATATTGAACCGTCTGAAGTCCATTTTGTCCCTCACAAAACAAATATGTAAAAACTCCAGAGGCTCCCAAAGTAATGAGCAAATCAAATTACAAATAAACAAAAATAAATATATTAAAAAATCTTCATCCTAGATGCTATTGTCAGTAAAAGTGAGTAGACCATACCTTTATGGCTACGACCAGACTTGTAATTTAAATATCCTGGCACCAAGGCACCTGGCACTACTCTCTGGCACCAAGATCAGCCAGGATAGCACAACCTGTGCTATTGCTATTAACTCTTTTGATCTCCACAAGAGGACAAACTGCGTCCTGGTGATGGTCTCCTATGTGCTTTAACAACTAGACCGTGTCCAGGAACTCTTTTTGAATCTTATTTTGGCCTGGTCCTCGGGAGAAATATAAAAGTTTTCACAGTGTAGGCAATTGAATTCCAGTGCCCGAAAGCATTCTTTGGAGTTTGTTATTTACATAGATGATGATTTGCTATTGATATTCGAGATACATGGAAGGTGTTTAAATGACATGTTTACGAATGAGAGCATAAAGCCTTAATATAAAAGATCTCTTAGGCAAGGATTTAATAGATTTCACTTCTTATGAAACAATGACATTTACAGAGAAAAACTCCCATTCCTCTTCTTATCTGCAGCCCCAGGCAAACTCAGTCTAAACTTGCTCCATATAAATACATAATTATTTTGTTCAAAATATATAATTTTGCTTATTGCTCATTGAAAAATGGGAAAGCAAACTTTTATCTTTTCAGAAGACAGAAAAAAAAAAAAAAGTTGTATGTCCTCAGTCAAGAGGACATGTGGAAATTCCATCTGAAGCTTTATGACTTACAGAAAATATACAGGACAGCACATGTTCAATCAAAGTGATTACATTAGCTGAAGCCATAGCAGCTAGCTGCAGAGCTACAAAAAGAGGTCATGGAGATGAACGCAATGAATTCCAGATTGTCGGTAGTGCAATATGCAGGAGTGTCTTAGTCAAAGACCTTCAAAAGGAAAGCATCGCCTTTTGATAAGTGTATTACAACACTAGCAGATAAAATCTGTTTTGTCTATTGTGAACCAGACCTTTGTCTATTGTGAACCTGCTTTGGCTATTTAAGTCAGAGTGGAAAGCAGGTCCAAGACACAGCACACATGCCCATACAACCGAAACAGTCATAGGATGATGAAGGTGGATGGGCTCTGATCCACCCTTCAGCTCAAAGCAGTATCACCTATGAGATCAGACGAGGTTGCCCAAGCAGGACACAATTGGAAAGTATCCAGGGATGAAGACTGCAAATCCTAAACAACCTGTTCCAATGTTTTACAGTCCTCATGGTGAAACAAAAATGTCCTTCTACCCATACATATTCACAGCCATATATGCAGGGATAGCTCTACACTGCTTGCCAAGTAAATCTAGTTTCACTAGATATTGACATGAACAACATATCTTATATGAGCTGCATATGTAATCTGACATGATTTGCAACTAGATAGAGGGGTTTCTGGGCTCAGAGGGTTCAGATCTTGATAAAGAGGTACTAGAATTTAAAAAAGCACCTCATGTAAACTGTAAATTTGAAAATTCATAAAATACAGTTCATTCAATGTACCATTATTTGCATTCACCAAAAGCTTTCAGGAGATACTAATGTGCCTATAAATGATTTGGAAAAGAAGATGTGCTCTCACATAATTGACCAGCTTACACACAAAACAATAGAGCAAACATACACACACTTGCATATATACATCAGGCTACCTTCAGAGTTATGTAAAGAATTTTTTTTTTTGCTTGTTTTTATTTTGTTTTTCCATCTATCAAATTAGATTGAAGACAAGAGGAAATGTTTCAGTTTGTCAGCTGTGAATACAAAGGGATGTTGAGGCATGATCCTAAAGGCAGTTATCTCTGTAACTACATTCAAAAGGAACTTCCAAATTTTTCTATTACAATTTACTAGTATAAAGAAAAACTAGTTTCTTAGCTGTAATTTTTGACTTGCTAATAGATGACAAAAGATCTTATCAAAAACTGGATATTTCCTTTAAGTTTTAATATGTGCTAGAAGTGCTAAAACTTTTTATCACACAACCTTTAAATTAGAAAAAAAAAAATATCTTATATGTATCCAGGTTTATGGCATCACTGAAAGATTGTTTTACAATAAAGAAGAGATGACAATTAATTTGGTCATAAACATAACTTACCTAAAAACACCCAAGGCAAAGCAAAGAAAAATGAAAAAGGATTGTAAAGATATAGTCATACTCAATTAACTGACTTCACATTTTACTTTCTAGAAATAAAATTATTATACCCTGGTTCACCTTTCTTAAAAAAGGGAGGGAAGTGAAAGGAAGAAAAGAGAAGGAAGGAAATCAAAGGTAAGGAAAAGCTCATTTCTATATCAAACGAACCAATGGAAAAATTATTTTCCGTATGTAAACAGACTTGAGCAGATTGAAAAATCCCATTAAATACCATTTCTGTTAAGAGCTAATATTAAAATTAATTTCAGTTATATGGATAAACAGCTATGAACTGAGGTTCAAAAGGCAAAGATGTATTGAAATGCATTAAAACTGATAATATATATTGATCTCATTAATAGGTCAAAAACGTCAAAACTTAGAAAAACTGAAATGCATTTGTGAGAAAAGTATATTTAAGAGAAAAATACATGCAATGGTAAGAGAGATGGTGTTTCTCTGCCATGTCCCTTAAAATAAAGTCTCGTCTTTTAGTTTATGTTGATGCTATTGAAAGCTGGTCATCAAGTGATTCTGTTTCCATACAAAGGGGCCCAAAATTAACATTGATTGATTGCCAGAAATTAACATTGATTGATTGACTGATTTATTGCTTACTTTAAAGCATTTTAAAAGGGAGCAAAGTTAGGGTTAGAGACTACTTCTTTAATATTCATCATAAAGTTATTATTTTCTTGTAGGTGCCATTGAAATATATTTTGAAACCTCCTCTGAGCAACATTACCAGCTAAATATCAAGTAGAATTTACTAAAAGCTAATAAAAAATGCCTTTTTGAACAAATCAGCAATTTTCATTAAGCTATATTATACTTTAACTAGTCATAGCATATATTACTATTGTGCTAAGCATGTGTTAAAGAGTAGGGTTGACAAAAAGAGACTGAAGAAGAAGGAAATTTTGGTATAGTTACTAGTCCCCTCTTCCCAACTGCAGCACTAGTGCATGTTTACAACTCAAAACTATAGTTTCTCTGAACTTATGACAGTAGCACTTCAACAACTTTTGTTTTTTTTTTTTCAGAGACAATCAGTATGCTAGTCACAAAAAAACAATAGAGAAGGTAAAATGCTGTGTAAATCCCTGAAATGTGTTTTTCTGTCCTTCAGCAGATCTGCACTAGGCTTACTACTATCATAAGATGTGAGGCAAGCATGAAAAGAGGTACGGATGCCCCCACCTCTTCCAGTCCTATGTTAATTTCTATGCTGAGTCTAGCCTTGCAACCTAGAGACAGTGTAGTGTCCTGTCACATAAAACACGAAACAAATAAACAAACTGGAAAACCTCCATAATCCACATTATCACATTTCCTTCATGGTCCACAGGATATGACCTTATCTGTTTTCCACTCCAGCTCATCCACATAGATGCTTTCAGCTGGGTAGACCATTTCCTTTTTAGCCTTTTATTGGGTGAATTGGAAACAAAAATTTATATTGATGCCAAAACTGCCAAGTAATACTGTTCACTTATTAGAACAAGAAAACAAGAAACCAATACCAAAAAATAAGTTGAATGAAACATCTTTGAGCATGAAAATAAATAAATGAGAAAACAAACCAGCAAACAAACAAAAACACAATAACAACAATGAAAAACAATCTTTAACCACAAACACTGTGAAATAATCCACTTTGATCAAGATACATAATTGGGATAGGCTAACAGAATTTGCAGTGTTTTCAGTAGCATGACAGATGATGAAAATCTTCAAATTCACATGTACTGGGATTGGAAAAGAGAGCTAAGAATTACAGATACTAAAATAATAAGATTCAATTAGATATTGCCAGATATGAAAAGAAAAATATATCAGAAAGCACATAGACATGTCTTTTAAATAAAAGGAAATATTTTATGGTTTATAAGCCAACTGGAATAGAATTTATTACACCGAAACTTAATGTTTACAGCTGAGCTAATCACCCTTGGCTTCTTTTATACTTGAAGAAAATTAGGTTTATCTAGAATGTGATTCATTTCAGCCTAAAGAAACCATCTAGAATAGGTCAAATCAATTGTCCCCTAAAACATACATTCTTTATCTTAAATTTAAAGGGAATGTAGGAATGTAGAACAATATCTTACGCAGATGTCAAAATACTGTAGATGTCAAAAGCTAAGTGAAATGAACCCCTCTAAAAACGACTAGTTAAACCAAATAATAGCAAGTCAGTTATACAGAAGAGATGTATTATTCTATATTCTGTATTCTATATTCTATATTCCATATTCCATATTCTATATTTATTTATTATTATTCAGATATTATTCAGATATTATTATATGAATGATATTATTCAATATTTTTCATAATATTATTTATAATATTATTCTTAGGAAACTCTGTTATTATTTAAAAAAAAATAAAAATCTTAGAGCCTTTATCCTTTTCCTTCTCCATGAGAATGAATTTATGCCACACAAACGTTTGGCTAAGCATCTTACCTGTCCTTATTTTAAAAGTACTGAAGTTCTGAACTATCATCTAGCTTCCACTTTAGAACTGCAGTAAATTAAACAACAGTTCTTAAGTTGTCTCTAACTGGCTATAATTAAATCTTCACTCATAACAATACTGTCCATTCCAAGGACAAATTCAATATGGTAAGAGGTGGAGGAAAGAGGATTATAGCAAAATCCTATGACTTGGCATACAGCCATGGGTAAAGGACATATATTAGCACTTCAGCAATTTTTGACACAGTTATTGAAAGAAAATTGGTCTGGAGAGAGTATAAAAATGGTATAAGGTAGAAACCTCTTTTATCATTCTAGTCTTCCATGCCCCCTCAACTATTCTTTACCTTCTAAATAATTTCTTGTTTTGTCAGAGGAAATTTAATCAAATATAATATTTTTAAATTCATCCATAAGCAAGGCTTAATTATTTATTAATCATATTAATGGCCTAAAAGTATGCAATATTAGAGTATGTATCTCTTTATCAAGCTATTATTAGGATATAAATAAACATCTCCTTATCAAATCCATATTTTAAAATCAGTAGATTCTCTGCAAAATAGATCCCCCGAGATTCTCTTTAATGTTTGTCAGTTTTGTTGATGTGGAGCCATCCACAAAGCCATTTCTTCTTGTTACTATGATCAAGTTAACAGATTATATGGTAGGAATGTCAATGCAAATGAAATGCCCCAGACTATCTACCCTGAAGCATGTTTGTCTTAAAATGCATAACACCAATGTACAAATTAACCAGGACAAGTTTTACTTAAAATGACCATTAATGAGATTGAACAGTAATCAGAGAATTACCAAGAGACTTCCAAAAAAGGTGTCAGCTTGAAAAGAAAGATGAAAGCATGACAATTGTAATGGGTGAGAGACATAAGCATGTGAAACTTCTAAAGATGATCTAGTACAGAGCTGCAAAGATGATTAAGGGACTGGAGCATCTATCTTGCTGCGTTCCTTGCTATGAAGAAAGACTAAGCAAACTAGGCCGTGTTTAGTCTTGAGAAAAGAAGACTGTGGGAGGATCTTATCAACACATACAAATATCTGAGGAGAGGATGTAAAGAGGATGGGGCCAAACTCTCATCGGTGGTGGTACAAATTGAAACATGGGAGGTTTCATCTCCATATGAGGAAGAACTTCTTGACAGTGAGGGTGACAGAACAGGCTGGAACAGGCTGCTTAGAGAAGATGTGGGGTCTCTTTATCTGGAGATCTTCAAAACCCACCTGGATGCCACCCTATGCAACCTTATTGCATCCTGTGCGACACATTCTGTCACACATCCTGTGTGACCTTGCTGGGGCTTTCCCACTGGTGCATGGATCTGCAGGCTGCATGGTGCACAAAGCTGTTTCTGCAATGCGAGGTGTACATAACAGGGTAACGACACTCACAGGAGAGACTGTATATGCTGGGTGAGCTGGGTGCCCGCAGTGAGAACTTCTTGCTATAATAGAAGCCAGGTTAGAAATCTGTATGTGTTCATTAACACTGTGTAGGTGTCCAGTATTATCCTCTAATTGTTGTACTGCTGACACTGATCCTAAACATAAAGTTCACTGATTGGCTCATTAATTGCATATAATTAATAAATCAATAAACCACTTTGATCCTGATTTGATGAAACTCATATGAGCTGAGCAATTTTTCCCTGCCACAGGTGTCATATTAAAGATTACGAGTTATTACAGCTCTGATACAGACCTCTCATTAATACCTACATATCACCTATTGTAAAATATAGTAAACTGTAAGTAGAAAAATAGTGAATTTCTCAGGTAGATATTAGCAAATAGTTCAGTTTGCCAAACAAACAAACAAACAAACAAACAAACAAAAAAAAAAAAAAAGAGAAAAATACAGGAGAACCTCTGTTGGAGAGAAGGACTGGAAGTACTTTACAGGTAATAAACTAACTCAGTTTTCACAAAATTGCATCATGAAAATATTTTTGTTCGCCGTTACATTGTTCGCTCTTCTATTGCTCTCTCTCTAATTGACAATAACAGAAACACCATAGTAAAGATCATTGCTGTGGAAGTCTATTTGATTATCCAACAACAAGAATCCTAAATTTCATTTTGAATTCAGTAACTGGCAACCAATCCAAATTATATCAAACGTTAAACCAATATTTCAAAATAAAATAGTAGTGATATTGTTGTCACTGATGCAGTTGCTTTTTTTTTTTTTTTCCGCAAATATTTGGTCCCTCTCAAAATTCTCCTTTCAAATATTTTCTCACTTAATATCTAATAAAATTGTAACAATGTTATGTCATAGATTATGTAAATTCATAATGAGTTACTTTAGAATGCATTGCATTAAATAGAAAAAAGTAATATTTACACATTTTAAATACATGAAAGTTGAATTTTTTTTCTTAAAATGTTTGGTTCACTGTATGAACTTTTTTCTCCAGTAGTAGATTCTGTCAAAATCAATCTGATGTTGATAAAAATAGGTTAGCTGAAATGTCAGATTTTGAATTTGGCTTCTTTCCTTTCTTAAGCAGAAGGATGAAAAATATGATGTTATATAAAATGATTATTTCACTTTTTTCCATGTACAGGCATTTGCTAGTACTTAGATGCTACAGTTAACGACAGCAATATAATTTTGTGCCTCTAAAATCTCTGCTAGTAGGCCATCTGACACAGAGGCAAGGGAGTATATCCTGATTGCGAAAGTTAGTTATCTTTTGGCCATCACACATTTCAGACTGGAAAGGTACATGGAGTAGTATCTGATCTTTATATAATTTTTGCCTTGCAATTCTTTGTAGTCTTTGAGTATGCCTATTTTACGCTAGATGTAAATGATTTTATCTCCCAATACTAGTTGTCTTGCAGTGGAAAGTTAAGTCCTGTTTAGGTAGATACTTTGTGAATAGATTATATGCTTCTAAATACAGTCTTCATACTTATTTCAAGTACTTTTAAAAGTATATAGAAACATTTTTAAATGTCCTATGAAGCAATCAAGTTTAGGCAAATACTTCGGGGGAGTAAGAGCAGAGTCACTGAAAGGTAAGTATAGAAATAATTATATCTAAGACCTGAGAAGCTGCTGTGTTATTTCAGTTCCATTTCTTTTTTTCTCCTAGCTATTTTCAAACCTGCATTTGACTTTCTAACACTAATTGGAGTATTGACTGGCCATATAAATGCTGGCCCTCATTGCTCTGCTCTCACAAATTAAGTAGTGAGTGCCTCCAGTTATCTAAATAAGGTGCTGATTGATCTTGTGGAAATAATTAATCAAGCCAGAGCTGATATGATCTCCAGCCATGTCAGAACTTTCTTTTCTCATTATGCTTACCTGGGTTAGAATTTAAATTTACAGCCTGTGGCAAAAGGTAATGTTTTTGAGAGGTTTCTACAAGTCAAATTACAAGAAGGAAGTCAGATTTCATTGTAATAAGACTTTAAATGAATCCAATTACATTTTAGTTCAAACAGTCTTGTTTCAAATATTGTTCTGCCTGTCTAGCAGCGTTTAATAGAAGCCAGCATTGAGTTTAGAGCACTGGGGAATAATATGCCAGCTTTCCTGTGCAGAATCAGGAGAAACAGGAGTCCTTAGTGGACAGGCACTTAAATGCATGTAATGCAGAAACTGAAATGCTGTTACAAATGTATTTCTTCTAAAGGACAAGTAGACATACTAAGCTATACAATACCTTTTGCTGGAGCAACTCGTTTATCATGAACAAGCTTACTGTCCTTCACCCTTCACCCTCCCCACTTACACACTCACATATCTAGAAGAAAAAGGAAAAAAAAAAAGGAAAAAAAAATCTTTATAACTGCAAAATCATGAGTAGCATGTACCATTACTTTGTTCAGGAAAGTATGTTGCATGCTTGGTGATGATATAAAGCCACCTGCAGCATGAACAGTGTCTTCTGCAGGCAAGGCACAGCAGAAGGGATCTTGCCAATGATCAAAACCGGTGTACCACAATGACAATTACTACTTGCTAGTCTTGCCTGACACCCTCTTGGACCTAGTTCACACTTGAACACAGATGCTTTTTGGAGAACTGGAATACTCTAGCTTCTCCTTTCAGCACACTGGATATAAGAGCAGAATGCTTTTCACACAGCTGTCATATTCCTGGAACAACATAAGGAGACTGAGTTAATCCAACTACTCACAAAGTATGCTACTCTCACCACTAACACTATAAGAAGTCTGGAGCTACTAAGATGTACCTAAAGTTTACCCTAGAAGTACTGAATTTCTGTTCCACTCACAGATAGGCCTTCACCACTGAAAACTAAACAACAGAAAAGGAACATCCGATTCATAATTAGGACTAGTTTCTAAATTTGCATACTTCAGCAAAATTCCCATAGAAGTGTTTGATGGTGAATGCAGGCCCTAGAGCACTTTTCTCATCAGAGGTGACAGAACAAAGGCTGTATTTCAGTTGCCTATGAATCAGTTTTAAGCTGACTTTTAGGTTGTTAACAGAGCATAAGTCACAGCTTTCCTCTAGCATACTACTAAAATGCATGTTTTTAGCCTTTGAATTCAGAAAGCATGTATTTATAGTGAGAATAAATGAGCTCCGTTCTGTACCTTCACAGATATATTCACACAGGTAATTCCTGCAAAGTGCTTGACATTAAAACATAATTACAACACGGAACTGTCACATGGAGTATTCTAAAAGAATGTGCTTAGTTTGCGATGATAAACCTTTAATAGCCATTTAAGATCTTTACCAAAAGGAACAGCACACAAATCTGCAACATTGCCCAATGGGGAAAATAAATGGTCATCTTGTTTCATTCATAAGTGAGCACTGTTGACTGTGAGCCATTATGGAAAAATAAAGTACCTCATTTCCAGTGGTAGACCATTATCAAATGCTACCAGATGCTCATCTAAATAGTCAATGTCATGTCTAAAGACTCTAATGATGCTATCTAGTTTCCTACCTAGAAAAAAAAAAAATGTTTCTTCACCTCAAACTGTTTCTGTCAAGGTACACTTTGACTTTGCAATCAGGTCCATTTCCTTTCTGGTTTCTCTAAAATAGACCACACCATATATTAGAAATGTACTACATGATTTATTAACTACTGCAGACTGGCCTGGTAGCTTGCCATAGTTTAATTCCCAGGAGGAAAGTAAATATCTGAAATGCAACCTCACTGTTTATGCTAGTAGAAATGAGTTTACCATTAATATATTTCACTCTTTTTGAGAACAGGACTGCAGTCTACATAAATACTGGCTCAGAATAAACAAGAATTTCTCTAACATCATTATGTCTGCCGCCTGAATGGAAAACTTCTATGATAAAGGCAATTACTATGAAATAACTATATTTATAAACATAAAAGATATTTTTGCTCCATTTCGAGTCTAGAATCCCACTCTTAGCCCCCAGTGGATATTATGACTTTTTTGAACTGAGATTGGTATCAAAGATTCATAATGTGGTTCAGATGGTAAAGGAGTTTTATGGCCTATATGCTTGGTTTGAGTTTATACAGCTTATCTTGGATAGATATTTACATTATTATATTTCATACACATACTCATATTTGATGTGTTGCATATCTCCATCTTTTAAAATAACTATCTTTGAGCACATTTGGAAAGTGAATTTGACTTTTTCAACCCTAGGAACATATTTAGATGGTCTAAATCTAACCCAGTCCCCATGGAGTCCCCATGGACACTCCATGGACACTCCATGTCAGTGGAGACAGCTAGAGGCTTTGAAAATCTAAAGCAAAGAAGAGGCTTAGAAAGGTGCTGAGCAGGAAGATGTCTATAATCTGTCCACGTAGTAGTGTAAAAAGACCTAAAAAGAATTTAGGCTGCCTGTAGAGAGGCCATTGTATTTGGGTCAGATATGCTAGGTTGAGGCCGTGTTGAGATATTTTTCTGAATGTCCTTTATAAAGGACACTCATGTAATATATGGTGAAAATATATTCTTGAATGCTCTGGGATTCTATTTCATTCTTTTAGAAAAAAAATATTGGTTTTAAAAATGTGTAATATTGTATTATTATTACTTTTATATACAGACTTTTATAGAAAATAGGATATATAATATAAATGTATGTACCTATGTACATATGTTTATATGTATGTACACGTATGTACATATGTATATATGTATAAACATTCAAATCTATAGACTTTATAGAGTTTTTTTTTCAAATCTATAGACTTTATAAGTCTTAAAATTATATCTTAGACTAAAATAAAATAATTACAAGATAATCTTCTTGCATTTTTTTAAAAATCAGACTTAAGTAAAATAAAAATACCTAGCACGTTTGAAAGCCATGCAGTACATAGCTGTGCTTATCTAAGTGGATCAAGCCATGAGTCAGAATGTTGAATGACCATTTGGTATTGTAAATAATTAAAGAGCTGTCATGAAATAATTTATTGCAAATGGATTTTTAAAAGGGAGTCACTAAGTGCATATGAGTTCCTTGCTAGGAGATCTCACTCTTCAATCACTGTATTCAAATACCATTATTGAGATCCTGCTGGGAGAGTTGCATAGGAGCTCTTGGGATAGTGAGCCAGTCTGCTTCACTCTCTATTCTTGCTGCATTATTAGTGCATGCCCTATAGAAATTATCTGACTACCCAAAAGGCATCTAGAAAAAGTGAGTGGAAAAGGTTTGCCAAGGTCAGATTTCAAGTTGCAATCACATTCCGCACCAAAGAAAAAAATACATATCCACTAAAAACATATTGAGTGTATTTATTACAAAATACATTCTACTCTTTCACAATTCATTTACAAGTCAAGCACAAATCCAAGACTCCTAGTAGAGGGTTGATATGCCTGCTTCAATGACGACTTGACTTGCTGTACTAACACAGAGTATGTCCTTTTCAAGTTCACACATCCCTCTCTTGCTCATGCACAAGATGCCCTAGTGTCTCACCACTAATCGCAGTTAGAGAGTCTCCTACTTCAAGTGGAGAAAAACCATGTAATACATTCATGCTGTTCACAACATTTAATCAAGGGGTTGCCAGCTCTTCCATTCTTCTCAGAGCATTATTATTCCTTTTTTTTTTTTTTTTTTTTTTTTTTTTTAAGTCACTCTGGGCTAAACACAGCACTTAGTGTTTCAGCACTGGAGAACATATATTTATAGCATTAAAAAAAAATTGGCTAAAGTGCAACCAGAAACTGCTGTCAAGTCTACATCTCTCTTTTGTTATACGAACAAAAGTAAAAGTCACAAGCACATCAGTGTCAACAAGAATTGCCAGTTGCAATCATGTGTTTCATTGCTCTCATAAATGAGAAAAAAATATTGCAGAACACCTGGCATTCACATTAATATTCAGGCTGAGTGTTTCAAGTTAGTGTTGCATGGCTATAAGTTTATGTATATTCTTTGTTGCTGAATTTTATAAGTGTATAAAGTGTATTTTGTATTTGAATGACCATGCCTATGGCCCCATCAGTGGCCTACAGCTGCCTATAAACAACAGTATTCATCTGCAAAATAATTGATCATATAGTGTGTAGAAAGTTCTCTTAAAAGTCCAGTTTTGCCAGCAGACACCTGGATGCCTCCAAAAACTCTTGCTTCAAGTCCCATGTATTTGCACAATTAACTGTTCATGAGAGCACACAGTTATTCTGGATATTCAGAGTATGTATTTGTTGCATTAGCTAGGAACTGGAGAGTTTCTTAAGTTTTCTATATGCAGGTCAAAGATTACTGGTTGTGCATGTGGGGACACATAACTACCAACGTGCATAACTACCAAATTTATGTTAGAATTTCCGTATCTCCATCAGATTCACAAGATTTCAGCTTCCCCCCACCCACCCACCTTCCCCCCAGTAAGTCACTCATCACCACTCTATATGAATGAAAAAAGATGTTACATAAGAGCAGCCTGTGGTAGCATCTTGGACAGACTTTCTATTAAAACTAAAACCACAGAGAATTCAAATAAAATAGTCACTTACAAATGCCATAGAACTAATGTCACTGTGACATCAAGACAAGGAGGAGTGGGAATGACAGGAAAACATACATTTTTGGATAGTCTTAACAGTAGACTACAACCGTCTACAAAATAATAATAATAAAAAATAGTTTTGAAAGATTATACAGCAATATTCGTATGCTTAGAATTGGGTAAAAAAGACATCCATAAAAAAATAATTCTCTATTATGACTTAAGTCACTGTAGGAGGAAATTAAAACTGTAAATTATAGCCCTTAATTAAAATATATATATATATACTTTTTCCACTTATCTGATATTTTAAACATGAATTGATCAAGTTGTTTCATCTTTTTATTTGATTTTAGAGAAGGTAGTAAGTATTTCATCGTTCATGGTCACGTTTGTGAAGTTTAGAGGATACAATGAAAAATTCATAGTGACACAATAAAAGCATATTTGCAATTTACTTCAGAGACAAAAAAAGGCAAATCTATTAATGAACTGTGTACATGATGTGGAGGCGTATAACTGTTTGTAAATAAGCTTTAAATAACCCTTTTGCAAAATATAATGAGATACATTATATTGTGTTAACACTATTTACTTTAAGGGGTATTATGTAGTATTACTAAAATAGGATCAGATATTTAGCATATAGCTAAATTAAATCCTGAAAATGTTTTTAAGTCATGAATAGTGAGACAAAGTTATCAAACATTATCAAAACAAAGATACAGCTAAAATAAGATCAAACTATTAAAAACAGACTGGATGAAGTAATCGAGAAAAAATGATAATGAACTGAAGCACCAAGAGCATGCTAAAACTCTAGCAGTACTGAAACAAGTGAAAATATATGTTGAGAAGCAGCATGGAATTCAAACAGTTGAAGACTGGAGGAATGTAAAGATTGTTCTACGATTGTAAATCATTCATAAAGATCAATGTGGAGCCATAGTTCTGTGGTCTCCTGCCTAACCAAGGATGAGATCCCTCTGTGCAAATCAAATGCTAAAAAGAAAAAAATAAAATTAAAAAAAAAATTAGGAGAATATAAAGGTATTTTTCACCACAGATGATCCACATTGTTCCACTAATACAAGAAAGTCTAGAAGTCTAGAAATAAAAAAAAATGAGAAAAAAAATCAAATCCTGATACATAAACTAGTGTGGTAAATTTTTTATGTTTTAGGTGCCACATAAGCTTTTACAAATATACGGCAGTTGAATTATTCTTTGCATAATATTAGAATTGGTCCATATGTATCAATTCTTTGCTTTAAAAAGGTACTTTAGCTTCTCAAAAGCATCAAATTCAAGTTGCTTGAATAAATATCAGCCTGGCATTTCTTAATATTTGAATGAAACAACTTTTAATTTTATATTATGTAGGTTAAACATATAGTCAATTACATCAATTACATGTATATCGTCTTTGGGGGTTCTGTAACATGTGTAAATGTATATCTATAATTAACATAATAATGTTAAAAACATAAATGGTGTTACATAAATATACTGCTACATAGTATGAACAAAGAGCTTTGCCCATTCAATTTCTGCAAAACACCCAAGTTCCTCACTAAGTTGCTTTATAAATATAAATATTTTTCAGTTGATTAGCCCCTTACCAACTGAACTGATCACTCTCAGAGGCCATAGTAATCATCTTCTTGTGCAAAATAACTGCCCCAAATCATGAAATTTTATGCTAGTGATCCTGACACTTACACTCTAAAACAATTGTCACCTTAACTTTAATATGCACCTAGAAACAGAAAAAAAGCGATAAAATAGAGTAATATAATAGCAGTAAAATAGAGTAGTAAGGAGAGTCCTGTAAATGTTTAATGTTTGTTCTTTAGTGACATGCCCATTATGCCAGATGAGAAACAGTTACACGTGCTTAAAAGTTAAAGATGTTGGGACAACACTGAACATTCTTAAGAAAAATAATTTGCCATCAGCTGTTGTAAGCTACCAAGCACTCTGTTGTATTTGGAATACTTTCAGCACTAATTAAATGGTTAAGAGCTTGAAAGAAAAGAGAGTCATTAGAAAGTATACATGCAATTTAATCCCTATCTTTCTATTTTCCGATATGCAAACCTGACCAATTACTGCAGAGGAGGTGACAGAGGATATAAGTTTGTTTCAGAATCCTTCTATATTTCTGCTTAGCATGGCTCTTTGTCCCCTAACTGCTCAAGTGGTTCCATATTCCCATGTGACCTGAAGGAAAAGTGCGGGACAAGTTGGTCTATTCATCTCGCTGCAGCAGGTGCCAGCTGCCATAGGAAACAAAGGCTGGATTAGACGAATGATCACTCTTCTCCTGCATGTACAGCCATTGTTTTGCAATCCGTATCTCCTCAAAAAAGCAAATCATCTCCTAACTTGCTGCAGTGGCAATACGCAACCAGCACTGCTTAACAGTGCCAGTCGGCGTGCTTCTGATTGGCACTCATTTTCTATCAGTGAAACAAGGGAAAAATAAAAATTTTAGCTGAGAAGTGCTTTTATTTTATTATTATCATCATTATTATTATTATCATTATTATTATCATTATTATTATTATCATTACTGAAGAACTGAAAACTCAGAACTCTAGGTTTTCTGAGTTAATTAATTTAATATAATTCAGTGAACCCTCCATCTAATTCCAGGTTACAACATATTAAATTTCCTTAATTTTGCACAAACCTTTTACACAGGACAGAAATGAACACATGAAATAGGTGGTTAAGGCTTTTAATCAAACTGCAGAAATGGATCCAATTCCTTAATTGTCAGAAACTTCCTGTGCATTCCCTGGCAAGTTATCTTCTTCTGTCCCAGTTCTCATTCCTCTGCTTTAATAAGATTCACTTATTCTTTACATGCTGGATATATTAGAAATAGAAGCTTTTCAAAGCAAAAAAAAAAAAAAAAAAAAA